>VDFB02140571.1:0-10971 GCA_007258455.2 Sequoia sempervirens
GAACAAAGTTATCTATTTTAGTTTGTCCAACATCTCCATCAGAGATGGAAGACATGAGCAGAGTGCCTTGCTAGAGTGCAGTTGGAAGTTTGATGCATGCTATGGTTTGTACTAGACTAGACATTGGCTAAGCAGTGGGAGTTCTTTCCAGATATACATCTAATCTTGGTAGAGTTCATTGGGATGTAGTTAAAAGAGTCTTAAGATATTTGTGTGATGAATTAGATTATTCCTTATGTTATCATAGTAATATGATTGAAGACAAAATTTCCCTTGATATTCATGGTTATGTGGATTCAGACTGGGTAGGTGATGTTGATAGCAAAAAATCTACTAGTGCTTATGTGTTTACTTTATTTGGTGGTGAAATTAGCTGGATGAGTAAGTGATAGGTTGTGGTTGCTTTGTCCACTATTGAAGTAGAGTATATGACAACTACTCATGCTTGTAAAGAATCCATTTGACTTAAGATACGGTGTTCAGATATTGGAATAAAACAAGGTGCAGTGACAATTTATTGTGACAGTCAGAGTGCGATATGTCTAGCTAAGAACCCAAAATTTCATGCCAGGACCAAGCACATTGGTGTACAATATCATTTTGTTAGAGATATGGTCAAAGATGGCAGGGTGAAGCTGGTTAAGGTAGACACTTTGATGAATGTTTTTGATTCTTTAACTAAGCCTGTGAGCACAAAGAAGTTCAGATGGTGTTTAGAGACTATGGGCCTTTTGACCCATAGCAATTAAAGAGACAATGTTTACACTCTCACGTTGCTCTTGCAAGGTGTTCAACAAGTGTGAGATTTGTTGGAAAAATGTGTCTCAACGTTGCAATTATATAAGGTTTATTATCAATAGGATGTATATATATATTTCCTAGTCACACTGATAGGTGTATACATTGGTAGCATATAGCGAAATGTGAGCATGTTAAATTTTTCAGGAAACTCCTAAAATACATCATTAAATAATGATATATTTTAAATTTGGATCATTCATTATTAGGTTTTAGATCTAATGGCAGATATTTTGTTGGCTTGTCTTGCCCTAGAATGCAACCCTATTTTATGAGGGTGTTGTATTACGGTTGTGGTAGAGTGTGATGTTTTTTTAGAGTCTAATAGCGATCATGTTGTCTCTTGATCTCTAGTTTTAATACTCATGTGAGAAGCTTTCTTTGCAAGTATATTGTAATCTTTGTAATTTCTGAATAATATATTGGGTGACTTTTGGAGCGTGAGGTTTTTCTCCCGAAAGGGTTTTCCCCATGTAAATCACTGTGTCGTGGTATGCATGATATTTATGTTTATTCTTTTTAAGTTTTTGTAACTATTAAAGATCTAAAAAGTTTTGCATTATTCTCCTCTCAAGGTTAGTGTAGGAAGTTGTTTTGCTACCTTAGCTTCCTTACAGTTTCCCCACATTATCAAAGCCACAAATAGATAAAGAATTAGATTAAATTTTACTCTTGTCTACTCCAATCTTGTCTAAAAGGATTACACTACAAATATTGAGTGCTAAACCATTATCAATGAGGGTACACTTTTATGCCACAATGCTTAATAATAGCCACTATCATCAACACATCATTTATTTTCATACTTCTAATGGAGGCAACTCATCTTGATGAAAGACAATATCAATGTTAACTGAATTCATACCTTGAATTAGGGCTCCTACATCATTGGGTTGTGCACTAGGAGGGACTTCAACTTGCTGTAAATCACTTTGAAGCATGCTATGATAATTAGGGGAAGCTTGAATAAGGTCCCATAAATAAATCTTAGTAGGAGTGTTTCTAAGTTGTTCCACAAGATCATACTCCTTTCCATTGTGCAAAGGCAAATGAATAACACTACGCAAGATAGGTTGAGGTAATGGTAATGAAGTAGGTATGGTTTGTGGTTGCCTATTGTTCCTTGTATTATATGTGTGAGAAATAGTATTATAGATTAATTGTTGTGAAACATTGTTACTACAATGTTTCCTTGCAAAATTCAAGATAGCCCCTAGAGGTAATGGTTTTTTGTTAAGTGGTCCAATGATAAGCACATGATGGTTTTGTCCTTGTGGTTTTTGTGAAGGGGGATAGATGATAAGTTGAGGTGCGATTGCATTAACTTCCCTTTGTTTTGGTTTATCATGACAAGCCTTGGTGGATGAACCTTGTGAGATGAAATCCTCAAGGGAATCCTCAAGGGCTTCATTTAACATGTCAAATTCATCACTACTAAAGGGCTTGAAGGATATGTTAACTTGTAGAAAGAGATTTGACATGATCAAATAACTATGCTTTCCCCAAGGTTTATCATTTAGTGTATGGTTTTTTGTTTAATGTTCAGGGATAGTTTATGGTTTCCAATGTTTTCAAGATGAAGACTAATCTATATAAGCAATGTAATAATGTGAAAATTAAAAGAAAATAACTATAGATTTGAAATAATCTAATACTGAAACAAAAAATAACTTTTCAATTTTCCTCAATATTTCATCAAAAGAACGTTTTTCTTTAATGTTCAGAACAAACTGTTTCAAAAATTCAAATTGCAAGTTTGATAGTAGAATCAGAAAATAGAAACATAGACAAAAATGCACCAAAAAACTTGTCAGGACACCTATATAGGGACATATTCACCCTAGGGCGAATGGGTCCTTGCACAGAGGTTTCGAAAATTAAAATTTGAGTTTTTAGGTCACTATTTAGGTTCTCAATTTAAGGTTTCAAAATCTGTTTTATGTGGCTGATTTTCTAGATTTTACTATTTAAATGTGAATGCAATAAATGACAAAAAGTGCACAAAAATGACAACTTTTTGAATGTAATTTTGATCAAATTTTTTGATGGAAATGATTGAAAGACACTAATATGCAACTACTATGCAAAATTAATGTAATTTGTATGCTATGTTTTTGGATTTTTTTTGAGATTTTAAAGGATGCAAAATGCAATTTGAAAACCCTAAATGCAATTATGAAACCTTAAATGAGATGTAATGCAAACTAAATCAAATCCTAGATCTAGGGTTTGAATGACCTCCAATTTTAGAAAGCTTATAGTGTAGGATTATCGAGTTCACCAAAATGAAACAAAGAAAATAGGGTTAATCAAAATTGGAATGCAAGAAGGGTGATATGCCTATATTTATTTTAATTTCATTAGGAAAAGAGATCTCCAAAAGGTAGGATTGACTTTCAATCAAAAGGTGAGTCGACCCTATTAGGAGATCTACTAATTTCCCTTATGACAAAAAATGACAAATATGATTGAAATGCAGTTTGGGGAGATAAAAATAAAATACCAAATGAACTCAATTATGCAATGTGAAATTTGAAATGCAGATTTAAAGCATAACACAAACAAAAACAACAAATTTTTGACAAATCTGAGAAGGGTAAAATACTATGCACCTGGTCCAAAAATTGTGTTTTGTAGCCTGAAGTAGGACACATTTTCCCTAGGGCGAATGGGTCCCAATACCCTTTTCTTAAACTTCAAAATCTAGATCTATAGATTTTTGTTAGCACTTTTTTCCTGTACCTATTCACCTTCGCTCTCAGATTTGGACTTGTGATAAATCTACAAGAGAAAATGTTGTTTTTGGGTGTATAGGGGTTTGCCTCAATCAAACCCCAAGTTTTGTAACTAAACCTTGATAAAATGATGTAAATCTGATAAATGATAGTGTGTGCAAGCCCTGACCTTAAATGTATCTAGAGTTGTTAAGAGCTAACATGCAAAGAAACCCTACTCTAGTGCATTAGAGTGTGATTCCCATATAATAATGAGAAATTATAAAGATCCAATTGGGAAGAATTCCAACACCCTAATAAAATCTGAAATATGACAATAACTTACTTTAGGTAGCTAGTAGAATGAAGATAGAAGATGGGATCACTTAGGAAACAAGTCATTAGGTTAGGAAAAATGGCCAAATGCATCTCCCAAAACTAGAATCCATCATGATCCACCATAGGCATCAACCTTCAATCATGAACAATGCTTGATCAAATCTTTGACAAAATGAGCTTGAAGACTTGCAAAAACAACAAAATGTTGCTTCAATACTTCAACTTTGCTTGCTTGAATGCTTTTGAATCTCTACTTGATCTCCTTGATTGCTTGTAAAAATCTCTCTCCAACCTAGTTTGAAATGATGAAAAGACTAGGCTTTATAGGCTTCTTCTCTAATTTTCCAAATATTAGATCCCAATAGTCGTCATGTAAAATTTGAACCCGAAACTTTAAAATACTACCAAAAACATGTTTAAAATTTGATTTTGGATCCTAAAGGGGACCCATTCACCCAAGGGCGAATGGGTCTTGGCCTAGAAGCCCAGGATCAAAGTGTTTTGAGGTTTTAACTTAATTAAATGCATTTATTCAATGCATGTTGCAATGTTAAAAAATGGTAAAAATAGGCCCTGGGATGCATAATAAAGGGGTTCAAGGGTCTATTATTGAACGATGAAAACACATAAATGTAAGGTCACTAAAATAAGTCCAAATTAAGTGTAAAATTGTACTATCACATAGAAAGGAGTACAATTTTCTACACTACACTATGTTACCAATATTACTCTAATATGAGTGTTAGTGTTGTCTCTTGTGAATGTTCTTTGTTTGGATTGTATTGCAATCAATATTATTGTAGATTAATACATTGATTTATAGTTTGGAGGCTAGGATTTTACTCAAAAGGATTTTCCTAAGATACACTATTATGCTATAGGTATTTTATTGTGTATTTCTTTCTTGCAAATTATCTTAGATCATATTTTTTATTCATCTCTCCTATTAGATTAGTATAAGAAGTATTTTTAAACCTTACCTTCCTTTCATATATATACATATACACATAAGTACATATGTATGCATGTATATGTATACACACATATATAAATATATGTACATGTATATATATGTATACAAACACACACGTATATAGATATTATGTATGTATATATATGTATATATGTGCACACACACATGCCTATATATACATGTACCTTTGCTAAGTATCCAAAACCAAGTCAAATACACATTTGTGAATGATTTTTTTTTTATAAAATTATTTTGAGTGATGTATTATTCCTATATATAGACCAATTTAAATACACGTATTATATGAGCCACCAAACCTTGATCACATGTTTAGTTGTCTCTATATTCAACAAAAATAGAATCATGATAAAATCTATATAAAAAAAACCATTTTGATAATTATGCCACATAAAATTAATTAAATGAAAAAACTTTACTAAATATCAAATCTCTAACCCTTAAAATTATACTTACCAAAATCAAATAAAAAATTATTTTATAAAAACTCTACATAACTTCTATTTAAAACTTCTAATTTAAATGTTTTAATTAACATTGAAAGAAAAATAAACAAATTGGTGAAGATGATACATACCATCCTAAAAAAAATCATAAAAACAAGGTTCCATCTATGAATGACTTTGAAATATTAAATAAAAACAACTTAAATTATTATAATCCACTACTTAAAAACAAAGATTGGGTATATTTCTCACATCCAATTGTATCCTTTTGAAAAAAAAAACTCTCTTTTTTTTTAGTTTCATTCCGGCCTCTAAAAAAGAGGTAATAAAATATAGTTCCTTCCACAATGCAACCGCGATATAACGTCTTTTCTAATTTAATTAGTTTTTAAATATTAAAATATAATCTAATATCGTTTTTATCTGCCTAGACTGTATTCGACATATGGGTTTATGGTTTTAGAGGTTGAAATTGCTGTTCTATTCTTTTTGGCATTGCAGGTTGCATGGTTGATCCCCTCAAAGATGCTTAATTAAATTAGTATCTGGAATTGATGTGAGGCAAAAGTCGACCCGGGAAGAAGGCTACAAGGTCACTTCATATGTTTTTTTTTCCCAATCAGTTTCAAATTGCTGCCTACATTCTTCTCTAAATCGTAGCTTTCTAAATTAAGTCAGCAGAACCCACTTTGGAAAAGGGTCCAATTGTTTAACTCAGTACATGCAAGTCTGCAACCATGTCATTCTTGGATGCATTGGATGAATCTTCAGAATCTACAGCAGGTAGGTCTGCTGCCCTTTTTATAATTTGTTGCAGTTAAAATTTTAAAAAATCACCGTGTAATAATGTTTAAGATTTACTATAGATTGAGGATTATTATTCATTAGCACACATGCTTATATGGCAGTTCCAAGAATTGGTGCGTTTCAACCCAAGGTGAAGCCCAGGGGCAAGAAGCCTAATGTTGCAGCCAAATCTAAGGTCACTGCTGTGGACAAAAAAAATGCCAAACAACAGCCTGCCAAGGTTGCCCCGCCTGAAACCAATCCTTCCGTGAAGGAAAACCCTCTTAGTCCCGCTCAAGACACTGTTGAACGACAAATATTTTTCTCTACGCCTTTTCTAGGTAGCCCAGTTGATGTGAAGCCAGACGTGGCTCCCTTGGTTGAGGAGATTATGAGTACAGAGGTGATTACTGCATCAAGTTCTGCTATTGTTGAAGCTCCATTTTTAATTCTCCCGAAATTGGAATCTTCAGTACAGAAGTTAGCTAGTTATGAGGGAATTCCCCTTCAAGGTCCTGATGTTGAGGATGCTTCAGTTTCAATCTCTTCAGAATTGGAACCTCTGGCCCACAAGGCTGTGAGTACAGACCCAATCACTATTCAAATATCTGTCGTTGAGGAGGTTCTACATTCAATTCCTTCTGAACTAGAACCCTTTTGTACACAGAAAATCTCTTCCTCTAGACTTTCCATAGACAATCCAGCAGAGGAAGTACAGGTTTTAGATGATTGTCCACAGGATCCTACTGTCACACAAGGGTTTCCCCTTTCGTCATCTCAAACTAAAAGTCCACAGTCGAAAAAGCCTTCTGCCGTGCTAGCAGAAGCTGCCTTGGGAGTTACAGATCAAGATAATGATGAATCCTTTGCTATCCATGATATTCCTGATGAGTCCTCTTCTCCAGTTTCCTGTGCCTATGGACACCAGTCTGTCAGTATTAATGAACATGAGAAACAACAGGCAAAGCTCCAAAGAACAAGAAGAAAGGTCAGTTTTTATTTGCATTTCTTGCTTATTCTACAATGCTTCTTCTCTACACTGCATCCTGGTTTGCATTTTTGCTGAAAGTTGTGGATAGGATTTTGTTTTGTTATTCATCGAGCTTCTACTTAAAGTGATGCTCAGAACTGCACTAATGCACACTTGATTTAAATAGTTCTGAATTCATTGGTTCATTTGACGAGGCCAGTGAATCAACCATTCTGGGATCATGTTAATAGATCAGAGCTCAGGATCTTATGAACGTGATTGATTAATTGGCTGGTTGATCTATCAGATGGTTGATCAAGATGGACAGGTTGGTTTGAAGAATTCTAGGGCTTCTGCTGATTAAAATCCCTATTGGCAAAAGGACTAGCATACTGATTGATTTACCAATATCAAATTAACTAAGATTTCTAAGCTGCTATACGTCAAGGGTGAATACAAGAAAAAGTGTTTTCTGCATGTAAAGTAAAACCTACGAGATGAATGGTTATTACTAGTCACCTATGTCACCATATTCGACCGAATTTCATGTTGAAATTCGAAATTCGTCGAATTTCAAAAAAATGTTTCAAATTCGTCTAAATTCGACCAAATTCGGCAGTCAAACAAGGGCATTGAAAATTTTCATAAAGCGATTTTTTTTTTAGGGTTTTTTTAAGGGTTTTTTTGTTATATCTCTGACGGCCGACATTTGATATTATTCATCTCTTTCTCGCGCGGCGTTGCAAGTCATTTCGTTTTTCACAGTTCGCGTCTTCAGATCTCGGCGTCGGCTTTAACAGTGGCCGTCACTTGCGTCGGCGTCGGCTTTAACAGTGGCCGTCATTTGCGTCCCCCTGTAGGTTGCGGGCCTGCGGCCATCAACAACGATTTGCTTCAACTTCGGTCTCCACAATCCGCGCCGTTTCTGCAACGAAATCAACAACGTTTTGCTTCAACTTCGGTCTCCACAATCCACGCGGGTTCCTCTGCAAATAATCCACAATCCGCGCCGTTTCTCAACGAAATCACCCGACCTCGGCCATCGAAAGAGGTAGAACGTAGAAGCTATTTTTTGTTTTTTTTAAATTTAGGGTTTATAATTTTATGCGAATGATTTTTACCTAAGTCACCAATATTATTATTAATTTATTATTAAATTTAGGGTTCCATAACGAATGATTTAATATTTTATTTTGTATTTAATAAATTAATATTATGTTTACAAATTACAGTTTACTTATTAGCAAATAATGTGTCCAAATCATTTTTATTGTAAATGTAAAATACGAAAATGTAAATTATATAAATATATTTATATTATTATAGACTTCAAAGTTTCAGTTATTAAGTTTATTAATATTTAGTATTTTTTTATTAATATTAAAAGCTTCTTAATATTTTAGTATTTTTATTATTTTATATTTTATAGATTTTAGGTACTGAAAATTATATTAATAAAATTATAGATTTCTAGTACTTATTATTTATTAATATTTAGTGTTTTCATTTTATTTTTATATTAATAAAAATATGTTAAATATATTTATGTTTATTAAAATTAAATTTAGTATTTTTTATTTTTTTTTTAGATTTAAAATAAGAAATCTATATATTTTGTCTCAATGTTGTTTGAAATAAAATTGTGGATGTTTTAACGTTTAAATATTAAATATTATTTTGTCATTCAAACATGCAGATTATGTCTCCCAAGAAATCAACTGCGGAAGCATGGAAATATGTCACTCGCAATGGAACTGACCTCAAATGCAACAGGTGTCAGAAACCTTTTATTGGCGGTTTAACAAGGGCAATGGACCATTTACTTGGTATTACAAATGGTGCAGGAGGAGGTGTTACAGCATGTCCTGACGTTACCCCACAAATGAGAGCTGCTTTAGAGAAAGAACAGTCCTCTTCAATTAGAGGAAAGCTGATGAAAACACACAAAAAACAGAGAATTGAAGAGGATATGTCTCAATCTAGATTCTCAGCATCTATTATGTCTTCCTCTTCTGGTTTATCCAAACCGGTGAGGGCATCAACAGAGAGTGGAACATTGAAAAGCTTCTGGAAACCAGTAGAGAAACAGGAGGTGGATGATGCTGTAGCTGATTTGTTTTACACAAGTGCTATTCCATTCAATGTTGCAAGAAGTCCACATTTTCGTAATGCTGTTCACAAAATTGCAGAGTTTGGCAAAGGGTACACTCCCCCAGGTTCAGAGACTATCAGGACAACTCTTTTGCAGAGGTCAAAAGATAGAGTGACTGATAAACTAGCTACTATCAAATCCTCTTGGAGGAAAACAGGTTGCACTATATTGAGTGATGGATGGTCAGATATATGTCAAAGGCCATTGATAAATATTTTGGTGGCTTGTCCTGAAGGTGTTGTGTTTTTGAAAGTGATTGATGCCATGAACCACAAGAAAACTTCTGAGTACATTTTTCAAATATTAGAGGAAGCCATTCTTGAAATAGGGGTGGAAAATGTGGTTCAAGTGGTAACTGATAGTGCTGCAAATTGTGTGGGAGCTGGGAAGCTGATTGCAGATAAATACCCACAAATATATTGGAGCCCATGTGCAGCCCATTGTCTTGATTTGTTGCTTCATGACTTGGCTAAATTCCCATGGGTACATGAAGCTATTCACAGAGGAAGAGCAATTGCAAATTTCATAAGGAATCATCGTCTCACATTGAGTCTTTATAGGCGGCATGCATCCAGGGAGTTGTTGAGGCCTTGTGAAACAAGATTTGCTTCATTTTATATCACTTTGAAAAGAGTGGTTGAAGAAAAGGCAGCTTTGAGGTCTGTAATTTGTTCCAATGAATGGGAACACTCAGTGCTTTCTAAAGGTCATAAGGGGAAGAACGTAGAGCAAATCATTCTGAATAGCAATTTCTGGGAAAGTGCAGCCAAGGTTTTACTCATATGTGAACCAATTGTTGACGTGCTTCGTATGGTTGATGGTGACGCTCCTTGCCTTGGCATGCTTTATGAAAGCATGGACCGTTGTAAGGAAACTATTCAAAAAGCACTCAATAATGTAGAAGCAGAATATATGGAGATATGGGAGGTAGTTGATTGCAGATGGAAAATGATGCACACACCTTTACATGCAGCAGCTTGCTTTTTGGAGCCTAAATTGTTTTCTATTGATAGAGAAGGTGACACTGAAATTATGGGAGGGCTTTTAGAAGCTGTTGAAAAGTATGAATCAAATCCATCAATTTCAGCACTAATCAGAAGTCAATTTTGGGTATACAAAAGAGGAGAAGGGATGTTTGGAATGTCAGCAGCCAAATATGACATGACACATGTACCTGCATATACATGGTGGATGACCTATGGAGCACAAACTCCTGAGCTACAAAGGTTTGCTATTCGAGTTTTGAGTCAGGGAGCAAGTTCGTCAGCTTGTGAGAGGAACTGGAGTTGCTTTGACCACATCCATTCCAAAAAGAGGAATAAATTGTTGTCCGGAAAGTTGGGAGATCTTGTCTATGTTCGCAGCAATTTAAAATTGCTCACGAACAAATCAGCAAAGGACTCTTCATCACAACAAATTCGTGAAGACATAGCAGCACTAGATGCAGATGAGCCTGACTTTGCAGATGAAGAATTGAGTACTGATACAGATGATGATGAGCCAAGTGCTCTTGATGACTTGGAGCTTTTTTGAAGTTCTAAAGTCTTTACTGTTATTGTACCTTTTTGACAAAAGAACATCTTCACAATCGTGATTTCACATGTTTCTTATGGTTTATATTTTATAAATGTGTCATTTTTTTGTAATGATTCAAATATATGTATCAATGTTAAACTATTTAGAGAATTGTATGGAGATATTACTTATATTTATAAAAAAAATAAAAAATTTACATGAGTCGAATTTTATTCGAATTTTATACTTTTCGAATTTTT
>VDFB02140572.1:0-67787 GCA_007258455.2 Sequoia sempervirens
TGTATGTATGTATGTACCACAACCATTACCACTACATGCACTTGCAACTTCATAGAGGCTTTCCCTCCATGGTTACAACTACTATATATATGGGAGCCGTGAGCGATGAGGGTAAGCTTCTGTGAGGGTGAAAGTTGGATTAAGCTTTATGCAACTTCTGCAAAGGTGGGTGGAGGTTATTAAACACATGAAACATAATAAAGAAATAGTATTGTCTTCCACCAATGGCGGCTACTCAAAAACCATAAACTGAACAATTTAGACTAAGCTATATAGCAACAATCAACAATCCCCTTTCAAAAATAACATAAACTATTTTAGAAATACTTGACGAATGATTTTTCCAATATGCATCACTTCCCACTTCCTTCAATTACACCTCTTCTCTCTTACTTTCTCTTCCCTTCATTCTTTCTCCATGGCCTACAAAAAATGAACACAAAAATATCACAACCCACCTCAGCTGTGGAATTTCTGTGAAGGTGGTTAGAGGTTGTCTTGTGTTTTTTACATGTGTTGATGGTTGCAAAAGGTGTGGGTTGTGATAATTCTTATATATCTATCTATCTATATATATATGTGTGTGTGTGTGTGTGTGTGTGTGTGTATAATACATTATTGAAAATTGCATAGACATTCACTTTATTTTCTAAGGACTTTAAACATAGATGTTACCTGCACCATTAGCACTATAGGGAAACCATACAATGATTAATGTTGATGCCATTTTACTGGCATCCTTTATCATCGTTCCAAACACTTTTTTAAATTAAAAAAAAAAACAATTCAGCACCTACTACATGTTGTCGAAGACCTAGAACTACGAAGGCTGATGAAAATTCCAACCAATGTTTTCCATATCCCAATGATAATTATTTTTCTCTAGCTTTGGCTATATACTTTCATTTGCAATGCATAATAAAATAGCTGATATTATAGAGTTAATGTTGTTATCCCAAATACTTTCTTCTTGATAGGGTGGTGCTCAAGAGGCTGTATTGTTTCAATTTTTGATAGGGTGATGGTGAATACATTTATGTAAGTATATCTATATATATATATATATATATATATTAGAGAGTAGGCCTCATTTCATTCTCTTCCATTTTATATTTTCTATGTGTGCAACTAAATTGGTCACTTGAACTGTGTTTTTTGTGATTACGTGTACACCTGCATTTCTATTTTGCTAGATATTGCAGCATACAAAGCAACAATTAGAGTACCTGTTATGTTCATTGAGTAATAGTCTTGAGGACCATAAGAAAAATCCTAGGAGATACCCTATTCTTCATCCTAGTCCTATTAGGTTAATATATGAACACTATCAAAGCATGCCAACTTTATCTAACCCTGTTGCCTCTGCAGAGTCTGAGGACTATGATACTGATAGTGGGGGTTCGGAGATTCAACCAAACTAGGAGAGAATTGTTGAAACCCACCCATCCTTTGAGCTATATGGTAAGAAAAACCAGTCTAAAAAACCCCAACTTGCTAAAGATAACTCTGAGACCCTCCCTGGCTGCTCTGCCGCCTTAAAGAATCATGTTATTAAGGGCTCCCCTGCCAAAAAGTTGGTTTCCTACTCCATGAACTCCTTGGAAGACAAAGGCAAGAACCTTAAATCTAGTAGAAATTATATGCCCTCCCCTCTTGTCTCTTTCAAATTTGAAGGTACTATATTTACTAGCTCCCCCAACCTGGGTGATGTTAACCTCATATTAGATCGGACTCAGTCTGGAGACATTTTGGCCTTTGTTAGAAATGACATCAGTGAAATTTTTAGGGTCTTGAAATGGGCTTATCAAGAAATGAATGAGCTTAATCAAAGAAACAGGGCTCTGTATAGAAAAGCAGAGGAGCTAGAGTTGAAGCTAGCCACTCCCAGCAATGAAGAAGGGAAATGGAATAAGAAAAATATTGGTAAGAAAGGATGTGACATTGAGGAAAAGTACAAGTATTTGGAAGAGGAAATGGTTAAAATTAAAAATAACTTGAAAACAGTTGTGGAACAAAACCATAAAATGGCTAGGCACAATGCCATTATTATCAATGCTATGTCCGAAAAGCTAGAAAAAACACAACAGGGTTCATTGGTTGTTGACTTCGAAGCAAAAAAGGAAAGCAAGAATGAGGACCAAAGTATTTCTAAAAGGACCCGGGACAACCTCAAAAGGAAAGAGCCTCCCACTACACAGATGGTTCAGATCTTAAAGAGGGGGGTTCAAGATATGAATGAGCTGGAAGCTGAGATTGCAGATCTTTTAAAGACACAAATTTAGCTTTTGTTGGATTTTTGGATGGTTTTTTGGTTCTGTGGCCTTTGTTGGCCTTTTTTATGGCTATGGTCGTTTACTATTGTTTTTTTTACAGCCTTTCATTCTGTGTTGTCTTTACTGACTTTTTCTTTATTTTGTAAACTTCATGGTTTTGGGTCCCTGTAAAACTCATTTTTTCCTCTTTCAAAAACAATTAGAGTACACTATAAATTAAACAAGCTAATAGTATCCAACAATACTGTTCATTGGCATGATCATGAAAAGTTTCTCTACTTTATGGTAAGTAATTGCAGGGGTCTGGTGATAGCTGATGATGCTCTATGATCCAATATGGTAGGGTGGAGAGCATGGCTCCGTTTGTGTGTCCAGACTTCAATCCATTGTGTGTAGAAGGTCTAGGCTTTTTAGTAAAAAAATTGCATAGGAATATGGCTATGAGTTTTTAGCTTTCTGTCACGATGGCTATAATGGAATAAAATAGCTAATTTTATGTAGTTCATTCTGTTTTTGCATAATCAACATACTAAACTTCACACATTTTTGATATTCTTGCAAACCATATCCTAGCCATAATGCAACATTTGATGGACTAGTTTTTTACAAATAACCTTTCATAATAATGATAGTGGCTGCAAAATTAGTAACAATGGTCAATTACACAATCAGATCCTAATGTACTCTATATTGATTGTAATAAGAAATATTCATTTCACCACTGATTAGAGTGGTGGGAAATGTATATTATTGCTCAAGGGTTTGGTGAGAGTCCATGAGGCTCCATGACCCAATATGGTAGGGTGGAGAACAGGGCTTATTGTGCTGAGTTTTATTTTATATTTTTTATGTAGAAATTGTTATCTTTTTGACAAAGGATTTATAAAAAATTCATATGTTTTAGGTTATGGTTACAACATAGTAAAATAGTTGATCTTATACACTTTATGTTAGATTCCATTGGGCATTGTTGATTATTGTTCTCTTGTCTAAGCTATATCATTCCATTAATGAGGTGTTGTTGAAAAGGCTATGTTGTTTCAATTTTTGATAGGGTTCTATTGAGTTTTTGTTAATTCCCTCTTTCTCTCCCTTTATGCTTTGCATTTTGTGGTTGAATTTTTAAATTTTCTCTCCAATCATTTGATTTCTCTTAGCTAGTTTTACAATATGTTCATATTCATAATTGCTCCAAAAAACATGCTTCTCTCTTGGGAAAGAGAGTTCAAGAACTTGGGTGTTGATATTCTAGTTTATATGCTAAACAGATGGACAACCTTTGTGAATGAAGTTCAACCAACTGTGAAGATGAAGTGATTGTAAGTGTGGCTATGATTCAACATCCCACTTCTTGAACTCTCTTTCCAAGGGAGAATAGCCGATGACGCTCCATGACCCAATATGGTAGGGTGGAGTGTAGGCCTACTTTTGTGTGTCAAGACTTCAATCCATTTCATACAAAAGGTATCCCTATATTTTATTTACTTACTGTGTTCTACTACAATTACATTGCATCATGTTTGTAATTAATTGTATGTCTTTATATTTTTTGATTTATTTATTGTCTACCAATGGTCTGTGTTTATTACACTAAACTTCAGATAATTCTTTCATGTTTGTAGCTATCCACAACCCAAATAGTCATGCTTTGCCACCCTTTTGATGCCATTAGATCTTCTATTAAGTCATTGGTAGCCAAAACATTGCTTTCACCATTGATCATAGTGATGGAGAATTTATTTTCTTGCTCAATGGTTTGTTGAGAGCACATGATGCTCCATGGACCAATATGGTATAGTGGAAATCTGCCCTTGTTTTGTTTTGTACATACTGCATTCTATGACATGCACTAGGTATGGCTAAATTATAATTTCTTCATTCATCCTATTGCAAGTACAGATCAAGATATGTATTATAAAATATAGAACTTTGCTATGTCCTAATTTAGACATTGTGTATGAATTAGACATGATCACTACACTAAAATTCACACTTTGTATATAGATAAGTTGTATATGATCTAGCACTTGTAGTGAAAGTTTTGCATAGGACTATAGTTGTGAGTTTTAGCTTACTGTTGCCATCACGAGTAAAATAGTTAATGTTATGCAGTTCATTGTGTTTTTACATAATCACCACACTAAATTTCACACTTTTTTGTTGTTCTTGCAGACCATGCTCCAGCCATAATGTGGTATTTGATGAACTAATGTGTTACAAACAACCTTCCCGAATAATGATAGTGACTGTAAAATCAGCAACAATGGTCAAATAGACAATCATATCCTAATGTACTCTATATTGATTGTAATATGCAATATTCATTTCACCACTAATCATAGTGGTGGCCAATCTATATTCTTGCTTGGCAGTTTGGTGAGAGTCCATGAGGCTCCATGACCCAATATGGTAGGGTGGATAGCAGGCCTCATTGTGTTGAGTTTTACTTTATATTTTTTATGTATAGATCGTTATCTTTCTAATGTAGGATTCAAAAAAAAATCATATGTTTAAGCTTATGGTTAAAATGGAGTAAAATAGTTGATCTTATACACTTTATGTTAGATTCCATTGGGCATTGTTGATTATTGTTCACTTGCTTATACTCTACATCACAAAAATAATTAAATTGCTTTAACCATAATTTTTCTACAGTAGTTTGTTGCTAGCTACAAAAAGATCCTTAGTTTGTATCATAAAGAATTGATGCAGTGGGGTGGCCTTATATAATTATGAATTCAACTAATAGTATGCCACCATAATTATTTCCCAACTAAATACACATTAGTAATGTCATCAATTATTTATACATTCAACCTTATCCATAATAATATTATATTTTGATCAACTAATAAAACTTAATGATATTGGTATTATTTTTAGATTGTTTTAGCTATAATTCATCTAGGGTACTTTATTACTAGCTACGAAAAGATTCTTAGTTTGTATCATAAAGAATTGATGTAGTGGCTAAATTATGGGGTGGGCTTATATAATAATGAATTCAACTAATACTATGCCCACATTATTATTTCCCAACTAAATACACATTAGTAAAGTCATCAATTTAGACAGTGAACCTTATCCATAATAATATTATATTTTGATTAACTAATAAAACTTAATGATATTGGTATTATTTAATGAAATCTTTTCAAATTTAATAATAATATTTTTGTTTAATTAACAACTTAACTACATAATATTATTATTTACCCCACCAAACTACTTACCAATAATAATGATGTTATCACAAAATAATTAATTGAATGTTAATAGAATTGTTCTTTAACCAACACTTACACCTCTATATGTGTATATATATATTCAATAAAGTTACTTTTTCACCAACTATTACTTACACACTTTATCCTTTATATACATATCCTCCTTTTAACCCATTAGGGTTAACACCCTCCTTCGGTTCCCATTATAATTTCAAATAAAATAATAATGATAAACTATAAGGTAAAAATGAGATACAATATTGTTGCCACTCAATCACTTTAATTATCGCCTATAATATATCTAGCCATCTATTTAAGAAAATTATATAACAATATAAGATTGTATTAATCGCATGCAAGGTGGGACCTTACAAACATGCATTGCATATTACTTTGTTATATAGGTGGAGTTATGACATCTAATCATAAAAATGATATTCATTTTCTCATGTGTACTATGCATGAAGCCCAATCTGATAAACTCATTGATAATTCTCAACATTTAATGGTTATCTCCAAACAAGTGAATCTTATTGTGACCTCATTAACCTTAAGATTGTTATAGATGATGTATTTTATTATTTAGAGCATGCTTTGATAATGAAAAATGATGGGTATATGAGCCCCACTGCACTTCCTTGATAATTCTACATGTTTGACTTCATAGAGTTGTATTGTTCATTGGATTCCCTAATATGTAACTATATTGTCTGCATTTGCTACGACATATACCCAATGTTGCATATGCCTTTTATAGCTACTGTTCCCACTCATGCCATTCACATTCTAATGTTCTTCTAGTCTCACTCTCTACACATCACTTGTCTTTCATGTTGCTCTCCGCCTATCGACTCATTGTTGTGTGTTACTACATTGAACTGCTAGTTATTTTTATTTTATTAAGGATAATTTATAAATTTAGGACTAAAGGAAAAATAAAATAAAATCAATAGATTAAAATCTTTCAAAAAATCAAATAGATATTTTTATAAATAAATAAATAAAATTTAAGACATAAAATTTATTTAATATGGAAGAAAAGAAAAGCCACTTGGCAATATAAATATTTTCAAAATTATGGGAGGATGAAAATAAATAAATTTTATTTACTTGTTATGTTTATAAAATCAATATTTATATTTTCTCTTCAAGTCAACTACTCTCCTCTCATTAGTTAACTCCATATCATTTTAGAATATAAACCTTACCTTATCACTTAACTAATCTCTCATTTATAAACTTCTTTCTTCCTCATCAGTTAACTTAGCATGAAACAAGAAACTTCATATGAACCATTATCCATCTTTTTAATTTGAATAATTCATTGTTATCCTTTTAGTAGTCAAAATGGAACCTTTTGATTCTATCCTCCAATCTAACAATCATTTTTTCTAAAAAATCCTAACCATTGATCAAGAATACATCTCCTATAAATATAACCCTTTATCCTCTTTCAAGGGCCCCCAAAAAACTTCAAAATCTTGTAGCTAATATCATCTTGAGTTTATTGGAAATTTTTAGGTAATTATGAGAGAAACTACAACTACTTGAGAAGTGAGGTGAAGAAGAAAAAGAAGAAGAAGAAGGTTTTGAGGAAGAAGAGGGAGGGCTCAAATGGATTGAGATAAGGGTTCAAAGCTGGTATTGGCTCAATAGAGAAAAGGATTGTCTACTCTTATATTTCATTTTTTTGTAGGAAAAGACTCGAGAATGAATCAAATGGGGTTCAAAGTTCTTCAAGTATGTATATATTCTTCTAAATGTATGATAAATATTGGGTTTTAAAAATAAATTTATTTTTATTCTCAAACATAATCAATAAGCCTTCATTTTACCCAATTTTATAAAATTTTAGTTAGATATATTTGAAATGAATTCATAATTAAACTTAGTTATAATGAATTCATGATTAGTTTATTCCTTTGAAAGAAAATGAAAAAATCTATTATATTTTAAATTTTATTATTAGTTTTAATCAATTTTGAGAATTATCAAAAAAAAATTGTGACATTTTTTTTGTGGTAATGGAAAGGGTTGTTACACTATCCCTACCAGCTATTTGATGAAAACACACCAAAATGATAATCTTCAACATGAATGCAATTTCTTAGTGAAATTGTGCCTGTAGACTCTTAGAGCCACTATCTTAGGGTCTTTATCTCCTTGGTTTTCTATCCTTGGAGATTATTCCCATAATAGTTTACTAGCCACCATAGGAGAGCCAAAACTTGTGAAAGAAACAAGAATAGAATGAACCAAACTTGCAAAATAAAGTAATTAAAAATATCAAAACCTCTTTAGCATACAACTTGGGTGCACAGATCCAATGCCTAGGAAGAAGATTCTTGCATGGTATGAAAGTAACTCCTGATGCCAAGTGTTGATTCATCATTCCAACACACCTAATTGATTTGCTAAAATAAATTCCATTATCTTGTACCACTTTCTGTCCAAATAATAAACATTTTCCTTTTCCCAAAATCCATTCCCTCCTTGGTCCAAAATAATAATTCATAAATATTAGATATATTTCCACAAAAATCACTTTATTTAATTCATCTTGAGAAATAAACTTTCTTAGTTTATCTGTGTTCAAACTTACTATATTAGGAAACTTGTGCCTTCTATAAATAGTAAGTTCTAAATTTAGAAAGGGGACATGACAAGTACTACCTCCCAAAAATTGATTTTCCTCAAGAAAAGACGATTTGGATGGTTGATAACTTTTGGCCCTTCCCATGTTGCATCTTCAATTGGAAAACCATTCCTATTGACCAAATGCTTGGTCATGCTTCTGATTCCTAACTTTTTCTCTCTTGTTTCCAAAACTATTTTAGGTGTCAAAATTAGTTTTCCTTCATCATCTAAAGGTGGAATCAAAGGAGAATTCACAACTTGTTGTCCAACCACTTTCTTCAAACATGAAACATGAAAAAAATTGTGTATTTTG
Organism: Sequoia sempervirens; assembly: GCA_007258455.2. Lineage (NCBI taxonomy): Eukaryota > Viridiplantae > Streptophyta > Pinopsida > Cupressales > Cupressaceae > Sequoia > Sequoia sempervirens. The sequence goes on from VDFB02140572.1 coordinate 8,451, forward strand.
TAACCCGGTGACAACTCTAGCTCATAGGCTACTTCCCCAACCTTCTTGATGACTTTCTAAGGTCCATAAAATTTTGGCTTGAGATTTTTCATTCACTTTTCTTTAGGAAACTTTTCTTATATGGCTACAACATCACAAAAACCAAGCCACCAACCTCAAAAAATCTCTCTATTCTCTTCTTGTTTGCATACAACTTTTTTTAATTTTGAGCATGGTGTATATTTTCTTCAAGGGACCTCAAAATCTCTTGAATTTGCTGGAAAAAGTCACTTGCTACAGGGACTCTACTATCTAAAAACAAAAAATCAGAAAAAAAAGAATTACAACCATATAGAGAATGGAAAATAGACATTCCAATGGACATGTGGTGAGAGGTGTTATAACAATATTCTCGTATATGCAATCATTTCACCCAAAAACCTTGTTGAATTGAAACATAATTCCTCATATATCATTCTATCCACTTATTGAAAATTTATGTTTTCCCATCCATTTGGGGATGATAGCTTGTGTTGCATATGAGCTCTATGCCTATCAAATGAAACAATTCCTTCCAAAAATAGCTAAGAAAATTTTTGTCCCTATGACTAACAATGTTCCTTGGCAAGCCATGTAATTAGAAAATATCTCTAAAGAATAATTTTGCTACTTGGGGTGCTTTAAATTCAAATATGATAGGAAATAAATATGTGTATTTTTTCAATCTATCAGTCACCACAAATATGAATTATTTACCTTGTACTAAGAAAAACCTGTGATTAATTCTATAAATATTCTTTCTCATTTGTGCTCAAGAATTAGAAGTGGTTGAGGTAATCCAACTAGAAAAATATTCTCTCCATTGTTTTGCTAACAAACCATACATTCTATGATGTGTGTTAGTACATCTTCTTTCATTCCCTTCTAATAAAACGTCTCTCAAACCTTCCTATATGTTATAATACCCTTGATGGCTAGCCAAAGGAGTGTAATGAAAAACTTTGAAAATTTTCTCATTAATTTTGGACCCGAGCACCAAGTATATCCTATTTTTTTAGTAGATTAATCCATCAACAATAGTATACTTTTCATTGACCACTTTCCCATCCAAGATGTTAGAGGTAAATGAATCCTTAGTATATTATGAAATTATGATTACTTTTCAATCAGTAGTGATAGTGGAAATATAACACAAAGAAGTTTTCCTAGAAAGAGAATCAACAACCATATTTGTCTTCCCTTTAATATACTCGATCTCAAAATCATAAGCTTGAAATTCACTCACACATTTTTTTGGAAATCATTTGAATCCTTTTTATTCAAAAATAATTTCAGACTATTATGAACAATCTTAACCATAAACTTCCCACAAATAAGATACTTCCTAAACTTGTCTAATGCATGCATAATTGCCAACATGTGTTTGTCATAAAAAGAGTGCCCTCTATTCAATTGGTTCAATTTCCTACTCTCTAATGATATGGGATGTCCCTTTTGAGTTATTACACCCCTAGGACCTTCCCCCAATGTACCATATTCAACAACAAATGGAAGAGAAAAATAAGGAATTGCAAGCACTAAACAAGACCTCATTACCTTTTTGAGCTTTTCAAATGTACCTTGAGCTTCTTGAGTCCAAACAAAAGCTCCTTTCTTAGTTAAATCAGTCAAGGGAGAAGAAAGCTAAGAGAAATTTTTGATAAATCTTCTATAATAATTACATAACCCAAAGAACCCTCTCAATTGAGTAATATTGGTGGGTAGAGGCCAATCTATGATGGCTTGAATCTTATGTGAGTCAACTTGCACTCCCTATGAGCTTATGATATGTCTCAAATATAAAATTTCAATCAACACAAATTCATATTTAGATAATTTAGCATAAAAGGATTGATGCTCCAAAACTATCATAATTGTATCCAAATGTTCTAAATGCTCATTCCAAGTTTTTTTGTAATTAAATATATCATTGAAGAACAATAAAAAAAATTCTTTAGTTGCCTACAAAAAACCTTATTAATGCAAGATTAAAAAAAATTTGGTGCATTTGTGAGACCGGGTGGCATAGAAAGAAATTCAAAATGGCCATAGTGATAGTGAAAATTAGTCTTCTCAACATCCTCCTTCTTTATATGGATTTGGTGGTAACCATACTTTAGGTTAATTTTTAAGAAATAAACTGCCCCATACAACTCATCAATAAGTTCATCTATCCTAGTGATGGGATATCTATTCTTAATGGTTTTCTTATTAAGAGATCTATAATCTATACACATTCTCATTATTCCATCCTTATTTTTCACCAAATCTATAGAAGAAGAAAATGTACTAGAGCTAGGCCTTATGAACCCCAAATCAAGAAGCACTTTGATGATTTTCTCTACCTCTTCCTTATAATTCCTTGGGAGATGGTAGTGAGTAGTAATTACTAGTTTGACACCCTATTCCAACTTAGTGACATGTTCAAACCCTCTATTTGGTGGTAACCCTAGTGCTAAATAATTGAAAATAAGACTATTCTTATCAAGAATTGACTGAATTTCAACCTTATTTTTACCTTGCTTCTTGGAAGAGCTTGAAGTGTGGATCAAGAATGCTTCTTCCCAAGCTAATTTTCCCTTTCTAAAATTCCTCTCCATCCACTTGGCTGAAACCACTCTAGATACTCCATTCAATATGTAATACCCCTCGTGTTGTTGTTTGGACTTGATATTTTCTATGGTTTTGCTTGATACTTTGAGATTTTCATAGTTACTATGTGTTGGTTGGTTTGGTTGATTGGATAGTTTAGACTGCTTGATGACTATGCTACTTTATGTGATGACATGGATATTATGATATGACATTATGGTTACATTTGATTTGGTAATGTTTAATTTGATGCAATAGTATATTGTGATGCAGTAGATTAGTAACTATTTTATGATGATATGATGTGATTAGTATAGTTTAACAATGCTATTTTATACTTGTTGTTGTAGTTGTTATTATAGTTTTGGTGAGGGGATAGTGTACCACCACTCATTTGCAAGTGCTTTGCTATGTTGTGATTCCTTCTCACGATGTGATGCATTTGATTAGATATATATATATATATACATATTGTACAAAACCTTGTTTGTATGGAGGAATTGCACGAACAGAGTCTCGATTCCACCTGCTTCAGTAGGACAGGGTGAGCATCAAATTAACCCAACGGGCATGAAGTTGAAACAGAGATGACAAGGAAGTCACCCCGTCCCAAGTTTCTCAACCTATTATATGTCTAGTTGTATTGTGTGTCTTTGACCTTAGTCATTTTTGCATTTTATGATAGTTGTTTGTGTGAATGTATTTATATTATTTATTTTATATTGGTGTTGTAGTATGATGTAAGTTAAATAATTAAATGATTAAAATAAATGTTAATAATAGTTATTGGAATAGTTTCATTAAAATATAGAAGTATTAAATTAAAAGTCATGCTATTTATTAAAGATAAATAAATTGAAAGTTGTAAAATTAAATTATTTAAATTGGTATTTAGATAATTTAATGAAAATAGCATGTTGAGGATAATTAATTGAATGAAATAATTAAATAAGTTAAATTATGTAAACTGCAAGTATAAATTAGCAAAATTGAAATTAAAACAAAAAGTGTAGCTCGAATAGAAAAAAATCAATAAAAGAATAAAAGGACCAATGAATACATAACCTCTTCTATTTCTATTTCTTAAGTTTTCCAAAATAGAAGAGGTTATCGATTTTAAGTTTTCGAAAATAGAAGAGGTTATCGATTTTTATTTAATAGCAAAAAAATGAGAATTTTTCATTCACGGGAAATTTAACAGAAGCTTCAAAAAAAATATTTAGTTGGGTAAAAATTTGCATCCTCTTAGGGTTTTCTCTGTAAAAATTGTTTCCCTTTCATTGTTCTGGGGAAAAAGGCTCTTTTGAATAAAAGATATAGATTAAAAATTTGATCAAAGAAACTAGTGGAGAAGTTCTGAAGAAGGAAAGGGGAGCTCTTCAAAAACGCTGGTTGGAATCAAAGGAAAGCTTCATCAACTCCTCAACAAGCACAAGACTCCAAGTTCCTTTATTGTCCTTTCATTGTTTGTTAAATTTGAAATGGCAATCATGTTGTTCTGTAAAAGGAAAAATCTTCTAGGGTTTTGGAAATCTTTTGGGTAACAAATAATTGGGAGAAATTTATTGTTCAGTCTCTAAAAATATTTTGGATTTTTATAATTTTGTTATGGGAAAATTATTGCCTCTCTAAAATGAATGGATTTATGTGTTTATATATATATATATAATATATATATATACACAGACTTGTGGATATATATATGCATATATTATATATATATAAACAAATATGATTTCCAATTTCCATAGTACTATGTTCTTGGTCACACACACACACACACACACACATAAATACACACAACTGTGTACATATATATATTAATTTTATTTGAGAATTTATTTATGTCTAGGTCTGTAGTACACTGACGGTGATGAAATTAATTGCGCTTGTTGGGTGGGGCTTGGCCTTAGCCGTACCCCTGCCCAGTCGTATTTGTGATGGGCTGCACTCGTAGTTAGAGAGACTACCACAACATTCCATCAGACTGCTATGTGCAACAGTCCTTTGGACTACTGTGAGTAGTCCCTTGGACTGTGCGTGGCCATGTCCATACTATTGGCTTTCCTTTATTTAAATGAAAATTTTATTATTCATTCAGTTTAATATATATATATATTCTAATATCCTATCTATAATCAATTTTTTTCTCCTAGAATTAGTAATAGAATAAAACAAAATAATCAGAATTTGTATATAGGTATGCTTTATTTATGTATATATATATATGTAATCATATTATATATATATAGATAAATAAAAATAAATATATGTAGATATATAGTTTTCTTTATGATTATGAAATTATTATGATTGGAATTTACTCACAGAAATTGGCAAAATCATATATACCAGAATTATTATTATGTTTTATTTCAAAATTATTTTTTTGAAACTGGGAATTAAATCTTATTAATTAATTGTGACTATAATGGAATGAATTGCTGAATCTAGGAGTCTATTTTCGTTATAGCTATGGGTGTAAATTATTATGTCTTTGTATCTTGTAAATCAGCTTTGGCTTTTTCGATATGGGAACCTAGTTTGCTTTAGGAACCCGCTTAGGGATATTGTGAACCTTAGGCTTCCAGAGGCTTGAGTTTATTTTTAGTCGATGTTTCTCTCATTATGTGCTCTTAATGTGGCAAGCCTTTTGGTATCATTATTTGAAAGGGTTGTACAAGACTTTGTTGAGACTCCGATTATGTGCTCTTAGCGAGATGGGTAATCCCTCACATGTTTTTTTATTGAGATTTAATGTTCATTTTATTTGGTACAACCCTTGGTTTTGTATATGTTTTGGGGTCTCCAAGGAGAGAGCCTCTTCATAGGGGCCAGCACCTCAAAAGGAGGAAGGCCCAGGATAACCCACATAAGAGTTAGATTAAAAAGTGAAAACCTAATAAAAGAATTTAGGGGGATGGGTAGTAATAACATAATAAGATAATCTTGGATACCTCGTCTATCCATTTGGGCTTTCACAGACTAATGGTCGACTAAGAAGGTCATGGTTGGCAAGGTAATTACCTCATCCTCATGAGAGGTTAACGGCTCTGCATGAGTCACCCTATGGGGCTAGTGCCTCAAGTAGGAGGAAGGGCCAGGATAACCATAGATGGGGGTCGACACCTCAAGTAGCCTGGTTCAGTCGGTGCTTGGAGGAAGGGCAAAGGATAACCAATGTAGGACTATGTGATGACACTCTCCACTAGTTTCCCTTATGATTTTCCTTCTTACTTGCTTCTAGAAGTGGATTATGATTGTTTCCTCTGATTTATTTATGATGTGTTTAATGGCCTTGTATTAGTGTGCTTGGTTCTTGGTTGCTATTCATTTATGATCTATATTATCTCATGTTATTTCCATTGGAGTTACTGTTACTATGTTACTATTATTGGAGTCTAGTCTTGTTGGCATCCTTGGTCATGGTCATTTCCTTGTCACCTCTGAGCATGGGGGGTGGGTTTTTCTAAAACTCACTTGGTCGAGTGGAATGTGCTCCGCACCCCATTGGGTTCCTCATCAGCATTCGTCTGCACCATATCTTTTAGATGAACATTGTACCAAATATTCATCATTTATTTTAGATATTCTTTGTATGATGTATCTATCCCACATGTATGGGATATTTTGATGCAACTCATGTATATAAACATGTAATGTATTAAAAGATGATGTAATGGAAATGTACCCTTGTAATCATTCTTGATATATGTGATTATTATGGTTTGTACCATGTGATACATTATGTTTATGCTTATGTATGTATGGATTTTATCTCTTGCAAATGGTTAATATAATATCAATGATGGATGTACGTTAGTTAATTTATTTGGCTTTATGTCTCTTTCGTCAAGTGTTGGTTTTATGCGATGTGACCTCGTGTGGCCCAAATGACTTCGATGTTTGAGATATTTATCATGCAATGTAATGATATATGTAATGGTACTTTATATGTTCTCTATATGTGTTATTTGTATTAAAAAAAAAAAGTGTGCATGGTAGTTGTCCTTTGGGATTTGCACGACGGGCATTACACAATATACTTCTTAACAAAATTTGTCTCATTGGATTGAAACTTGTACTCCATAGTTTGGTGGTTTGTGTAGTATCCCGCAATAGAATGCAACCATTGAAAACCCAACACCACATTGGTTTCTCCTATTCTAACCACAAAAAAAACATCACATGCCTCATAGTCATTGAAAGGAATTTTGAGTTATCAAGCCACACAGGCGGAGGGTATAGTAAAACCATCAACAACAGTATAATAAATCCTTCAAAGAATTATATCTTCAATCTCATCTAGGATACATAAACATCATGTATAAATTTATGTGTTGCACCACTTTCTATGAGAATGGTTGTCCTTTGTCTACCTATAACTCCCTAAACACTAAAAAGGTGATAATTAGGTGCTCTAGATAGGGTTGCTATGGTAACTCCCTTACTAGTTTCTTTTCTTCCTCTAACTCTACCTCCTCTTTAGCATTGTGAAAGTCCTCATTATCATCTATATTTGAATCTAAAACCACCTCAATAAAATTCATTTGTCATTTCCCCAAACATCTATGCCCTGGATCACATGGTTATCTACAAGTAAAAAAAAAAAATTCTTCAAAGTTTGAAACCTCATCCACCTTCTTGATAGCTAAGTTTACAACATTCTTTGGTGGAGGAATTGAAGGACTCTTTTTTCTAAAAAATTCCCTTATGATGCCATGGATTCGATGGTTTGGATTGATGGAAACTTACTTTCCTGGTCATGGAGACTTCTAGGTGCAATCTCCTCTTGATTGCTTCCTACAAGGTAGTAGATGAGAATTTCTTAATTAACCCATTAACAGGTTCTTCAAGACCCTCTAGGAAGCAGGGAAAACTTTAGTGGTGAATCTTCGCCAATTGGTGAGTAGTTGAAATTGGGACCTCCAGAAATGGTGAATAGGACAAGCTAAAAAGTAGAGTGAATCACTAGGTTTTTGCAAAAAAATAATTTCATCTTGATTAATTCACCTATGCATTATTTTTTAAACTAATAAATTGAATTGATTCTCCATGTAAACGATGCATTGTTGGAATTGATTCACCAGTAGTTTATACTGTAATTACAAATATTAATTATATTCGCTAATAATATTATATTCCTACCATTAATTTTGGGGAAATATCGCCACTAATAATAAATTACCATTTAATTTTAGGGATATTTTAGCCTTGAATAAGGCTTCTATTTATTGCCATCGAATCATCTATTACCTTTTTAATCGGATGGTTGCAGGTTGATTCCACGACCTATATGCATGTGCCTTTTAAAAGGATTGTTGAGGCCCAAAATTTTTTTTGGGCCACACAATAAGATTTAACCATGTGGCCAAAAACAAATTTCATGTTACACCTTGATTGTAGAGCTACTATTGCATAGGGAAATTGATTGTAATGATTGAATCATTGAGATGAATAAAACATGTTTCTCATTTTCAATATGTGTGCTCTTCCATTCAATGATTGTATCATTTGATGTTATTTCTATTTGATGTTATCCTTGATGAATATTGCATGCAAATTTATTGAGTAATGTCTATTCTAACTTTTGAGATGTTTCATGTATAATACTTATGTTGTGAACATATGAATCCTGTTAGAATGTCATTACATGCAAGTATGTGGACCATTCCTCCAGATGGAGGGGAAGTATCACTCGAGAGAGGAGCTCGGTCAGGTAATCGGTAAAGTAAACCATCTGAGCATACACACACGTCACTTAAGATTGAGTAAGTTGAGTCAGTTTGTGTGAGTTATAGGTAAGTCATCCATAGCATGTATGTTGCATTAGGAGTCTTGTATTCTTCTGTATGCCATGTTTGATGTTTATCTATGTATTTTTCTTGTGATATTATGATCATTATGATGGTAATGTAAATGGTTGTATGTGAAACAGAAGTAAACATATATGCATGTATATTGTATATACACATATTCATACATATATACACCTTGATACAAGTGTATGTTGGTAGATGGATGTGCTCATATGGATGCATCAATGTGGTATACTTACATATACATGTACATTGAGGTATACACTAATATATACACATGAATATATGTGCACAACCTATATATGTGGATATTAATAATATTATATTATTTTTGCCTGATGACTTTACATTTATATGTATATATATTTATATATCAGGTATATGTTGATTGGATCATGATATATTTATATATTATATATTATATATATATATATATGTATGTAATTATATATTAAGGGTTATATATATAATATTATTATAGTTATATTAATATATATATATATTAATAATACTAGGGTATTTATTGGAAATTAAATTATATTCCACTTTGAACTTATATTAAAAATAAACTAAGGAAATCAGGTTTATTAAACCCATTTGATTTTAATCACCAACCTTGGGAAATCGAATGATTAAAATATTAATTCAGAAAAAGGAAATTTTAATGTGTCATATTCATAAAGTGAAATTGGAAATATTTATCATCCAAACATTTGAAACTTTAGAAATAAAGTGAAAGAGGTGAATGAAAGAAAACACATGCCTGAAGCATGTATGCTATGAACAACTCCTAGGAGCTCAAAAATAGCTTGTGAGTTGCTATCAAAGCCATGAATATTCACAATGTGGATCTCATTTAAGCTTGACTAGTTTTTGAAAGATGAATCATGAACTGATTTTTGGTATTTGTGTCATAACTAGAGAGATGCTTGTAGGTGTCGATTCACCAGTTTTTAGTATGTGCAAGTTTGAAATGTTCTTTGATTGCTGTCAATATTTGAGGTTGACTCACCTTTGGGAAATCTACCACATTTCATAATTGAAATATTCAAAACTGAGTTCTGTCAATTTACATGCCATTTGAAGTGGAAATCGACTGCAGGGGCTCTATAAATAGCTTCCCTATTCATTCTTCTTCACTTTCTTTTTAAATCCAAATTTCATGTATTTTCTAGAGATTATCTTGTGAGAATTATTTGCTAAGAGCCATTTATATTTCTGAGAGTTGTTATTTGTGGAATTACTAGTCCACCATCATCAAATATCTGAGCTTAATTTAGCTATGACCAATAACAATCTAAATAATCATTTTTAGAGGAGTATATTTCTGAGTTAGGAAGGGATCAATTTGAAAGAATAACTAGGTGAGTGAGAAAGGAAAAGGCTTGTGAAGAATTTTCCAATTGATTAATTGAGTTGAGGTACTGTGAAGATAGACTGTGACTTCATCTTTTGAAGGAAAGCTATAAATTAGGTATGGGATATTCTTCTGCTATCCATTTTGTTCTTGAATATTAAAATATTATGGATTCTTTGTGTTTACTGTTTGTGCATAGGTAGGAAATCATTTCATTAACTCCATTTCTATGTATAGATAAGATGAGTTGTTATATGAAAATGCATACCTAATTGTTTGTATGAAGTGAATTGTATAAAGGTTAAAGTTGCATAATTGTGTGAATGGTACTACTTGTATGATATCCATATAAGGAGAATATGCTTGAAGTAGTTACTAAATACTAGGACAAAAATGAAGGAATTGAGTCAAGTAATGATACACAACTTCAGTTATTAGGATAACTTAGACAAGCTTGTGAAACTCCTAGGATAAATATTTCTAATATAGGAGGGGATTTCATGATTACTTGTTATGTTGTTTCATTGCTAGTAGGTTAGCATGTTTTAGGATGTATAGGGTACATAATACCCACTGAAGGAAAAACCTATGCATAGTGTAAGGAATCCTTAGGTCAAATCAACCCTGACTAGGGAATGTGATAGATGACCTTCATTTGAAGTACTAAATGAGAATACTTTGGACAAAGCAGTGAAATGTAAAAAATCCACTTAGGTGTGAGATAGTTGAGACTACACTATTAGTTCATCGTGATCCATATTACATACTAGTTTAAGAGTTGTTGGATGCAAATGACCTAGTAATGTAGGACACAACACTATGCTCAGTTGGTAATTGCTTATTAGATACCCTAACAATCTCTTCGTTCGAAGGGAGGACCATCTGTCGAAAGATAGGTGTGAAGGGGATGGCATTATAAGTCAATGGTTGGCAGAAAAGTGCCTGAGTGATGTTTCTCCTCCACATCAAGCAGTCAATGTACCAAGATTTGAAAGGATGGACTCCTGGACTTTCTTATTACTATTTTTTCAAAAATCTTACGAGCTATGTATGTATCTTTTACTTTATTACTTTGTTGATTTCTTTGAAAAGAAATAGATTAAAAGTTGAATTATGTTGTATCATGTTTTCAAATTGAAAGGAATTTTTTTATTGAAATGGCATTGAATTTACTTATTTCCTTTAAAATTATCAAAAAAATTATTTTACATACGGGTTAGGTCATTACATGTGGTATCAGAGCTTCTAGGTTCTGCATTGAAACCTATGAGCTCATTACACAAAAATGAATTAACTTTATTAGAAGATAATGGTTGAAAATTTCTTGTGCCCTAATGGAAAGAGAAAAGAAAGACGTGATTCTTAGCAACTTGTGTAAATTAAGACTAGTTAAGAGTTATCCCTAGAGTAGGAACTCCTAAACCAACAACTTATGATATTACCTAGGATTGCAAAAGATTATGCAAACAGGTCATGTAGGAAGGTTAGGAAGAATAACCAGTATATACCTTATCCTACAATATAGTTATATGACTCTAAGGGAAAATAAGGAATGAGAAAACCCCTTAATTGTAACAAACTACAATTGTAAAGATTCAAGAATTCTTGGATTCTGAGAAAACACTACTAATCTATGAGTAGGTAATGTCAACATTAATTAGATCGAAGTAGGAAGTCAACAAAAGAGGAATCCACAAGGGATGGAAAACTCTTGACATAAACCTAAGGATAGGGTCTTATTAAGAAAAAGGTTAGTACTTAGAAATTAACAAAAGAAACTTGTATGGAAATCTTTTGATCATGTGAATGTATGCTTTTATGCTTTCCATGAGATAATTAAAATTTTAATTAATCTAACTTGGATAAACATCAGGTTTAATATAGCCCTATAACCATGGTGAAAAATTATGAGAGGATGAGAAATATTCCTGGTACAAGTTGTGAAGATGAACAAAGAACCACCGATGTGGAAGCAACACTCGACTCAATTTTGGCAAGGTTAACCAATCTAGAGAATGAAAGAGAGAAAGATAGATTGGAGAAGAAAATAACCATCAACACATGAAAGGTGAGAGTTCATCTCATGGATGTGGTGATAACCACAATCATAAGAAGGAAAAGTCACCAACCAACTTTGCTAAAAGAAATAGGAAGATAGTGTCTACTGAGCTATCTCGTGATATGAAGAAGATAATTCTGCCAAAGTTTGATGGTAGTGGAGGAGGCGATGAAGCTAAAGTCTAGCTAGTCTAGATGGAGAAATATTTTGAAATAAGGAACTACGATGAGGTAACTAAGGAAACATGGGGAGCATACCAATTAGTAGGTGAAGCCTTTAATTGGTGGATGAATAAAAATTTGGAACTAGACATAATTTCTTAGAAGTTGTCTTGGGAAGAATTTGTAGAGATTTTCTGCAAGAGATGGTTTCCATAGCTCTATTATGACAAAAAACTCTCTAACTTTCAAGAATTGAGGCAAGGGAGCATGTCGATCAATGAATACTAGGAGAAGTTTACTCGACTTTTCTGATAAATCCCAATCTACCATAAAGATGAGCATTTATGAATTAGGAAATTCATCTTGGGACTCAATAAAAATATTGGAGGCGAAGTCGATATGCATGGTCTAACCACAATGGACCTTGTGTATGAAGAATCCATTAATCAGGAACAAAAGCTTAAGGTAGATTCCAACCAGTGTCAAGGAGAAGAACAAAAGAATGATACTGAAATTCCCAACAAGATTTCCCCTATAAAGGAAGAATTTGCACAAGATGTAGCAAATAAAAAGGGGAAAAGATCTTACTTCAATCAAAATAATTCAGGAGAGAATGGAAAAGAGAAAACTAAAGGTATGGTAACAGTAGCTTAGCTAGTGAAGGTGTTAATAAGACTGGGGAAATCATGGAGAAGAGAGGACCAAGAGTAGGATGCTTTATATGTAAAGGTAATCACTATGCAAGTGAATTCCCTCACAAAACTTCTGGTTCCCAACAACATGGAAACTCACTACCTACTCAAAAGGCCATGTTTCAATAGAGAAAACATGTTGCCATGGATGATAGACAAGTTGATGTCCAAATTACACCAGCCAGCGATTCTTGAAGTTTTCAAGAGTGAAGAAGAAATGTAGAGTTAGAATTTTATGTTTTTAATAATACCTTAGTTCATCAAGGACAATGAATCATAAGGGGGGGAGTATGTTACACCTCGATTGTATAGCTACTATTGCATAAGGAAATTGATTGTAACAATTGAATCATTGAGATGAATAAAACATGTTGTTTCTTGTTTTCAATATGTGTGTTCTTCTATTTAATGATTGTATCATTTAATGTTATTTTTATTTGATGTTATCCTTGATTCAAATGTTGCATGCAAAGTTATTGAGTAATGTTTATTCTAAATTTTGAGATGTTTCATGTAAACTGCTTATGTTGTGAAAATATGACTCTCGTTAGCGTGTCATTGGATGTAGATATGTGGATCACTCCTCTAGGTGGAGGGGAAGTATCATTCAGGAGAGGAGCTTCATTGGGTATTTGGTAAAGTAAACCATCTGAGCATACACACACGCCACTTAAGATTGAGTAATCTGAGTTAGTTTGTGTGAGTTATAGGTAAGTCATCCATAGCATCTATGTTGTATTAGGAGTCTTGTCTTCTTTTGCATGCCATGTGTGATGTTTATCTATGTATTTGTATTGTGATATTACGATCATTATGATGGTAAAGTAAATGGTTGTATGTGAAACATAAGTGAACACATATGCATGTATATTGTATATACACATATTCATATGTATATACAGCTTGATACAAGTGTATGTTGGTAGATGGATGTGCTCATACAGATGCATCAATGTGGTATACTTACATATACGTGTACATTGAGGTATACACTAATATATATACATGAATATATGTGCACAACCTATATATGTGGATATTAATAATATTATATTATTTTTTCCTAATGACTTTACATATATATGTATATATATTTATATACTAGGTATATGCTGATTGGATCACGATATATTTATATATTTCTTATATATATATGTAATTATATATTAAGGGTTATATATAGTATTATTATGGTTATATTAATATATATATATATATTAATAATACTTGGGTATTTAAATATATATATATATGTTTAATATATTTAAGACTATAATAATATTTATATAATAAAATAGATAATGGAATTGTATTCTTTTTAATTTCTCAATTTATGAAAGTCAAATTATATTTTCTAAATTGATCTCCACTTTGGAAATTGACTTATTTCCTAATAATATAAATATCTTTATTGGAAATTAAATTATATTCCACTTTGAACTTATATTAAAAATAAACTATGGAAATTGGGTTTATTGAACCCAGCTGATTTTAATCACCAACCTTGGGAAATCAAATGATTAAAATATTAATTGGGAAAAAGGGAATTTTAATGCATCATATTCATAAAGTGAAATTGGAAATATTTATCATCCAAACATTTGAAACTTTAGAAATAAAGTGAAAGAGGAAAATGAAAGAAAACACATGCCTGAAGCTTGTACGCCATGAGCAAGTCACAGGAGCTCAAATGCAGCTTGTAAGTTGTTATCTAAGCCATGAATATTGGCAATGTGGATTTTATTTAAGCTTGACTAGTTCCTGAAAGATGAATCACCAATTGATATCTAGTATTTGTCCCATAACTATAGAGATGCTTGTAGCTATCGATTCACCAGTTTTCAACATGTGCAATTTTGAAATGTTCTTTGATTGTTGTCAATATTTAAGGTCGACTCACCTCTAGGAAATCCACCACATTGCATAATTAAAATATTCAAAACTAGGTTCTATCAATTTACATGTCATTTGAAGTGGAAATTGATGGGCAGGGGCTCTATAAATAGCTTCCATGTTCATTCTTCTTCACTTGCTTTTTGAATATGAATTTCATCTATTTTCTAGAGATTATCTTGTGAGCCTTATTTGCTAAGATCCATTTATATTTCTAAGAGTTGTTATTTGTGGAATTACCAGTCCACCATCATCAAATATCTAAGCTTAATTCAGCTGTGACCAATAATAGTGTGAATAATCATTTTTAGAGGAGTATATTTCTGAGTGAGGAAGATATCAATTTAAGAGAATAACCAAAGTGAGAAAGGTAGGGGCTTGTGAATAATTTCCAGTTGATTAATTGAGCTAAGGTGCTGTGAAGACAGACTATGACTTCATGTTTTGAAATAAAGCTATAAATTAGGTATGGTATATTCTTCTACTATCCATTCTATTCTTGAATATTAAAATATTATGGATTCTTTTTGTTTACTACTTTTTCCATAGGTAGGAAATCATTTCATTAACTTCATTTCTCTGTAATAGAGAAAATGAGTTATTAAATGCAAATGCATACCTGATTGTACTTAGGAAGTGAATTGTATAAAGGTTAAAGTTTCATAATTGTGTGAATGGCATTACTTGTATGATCTCCATATAAAGAGAATATGCTTGAAGTAGTTACTAAATACTAGGATGAAAATGAAGGCATTGAGTCAAGTAATGATGCACAACTTAAGTTATTAGGATAACTTAGACAATCTTGTGAAACTCGTAGGATAAAGATTTTCAGTATAGGATGGGATTTCATGATTACTTGTTATGTTGTTTCATTTCTAGTAGGTTATTATGTTGTAAGATGTCTAGGGTACGTAATACCCACTGAAGGAAAAACCTATACATAGTGTAAGGAAGCCTTAAGTTAAGTCAACCCTAACTAGTGCATGTGATAGATGACCTTCATTCAAAGTACTAAATGAGAATACTTTGGACAAAGTAGTGAAATGTAAAACATTGACTTAGGTGTGAGATAGTTGAGACTACACTATCAGTTCACCGTGATCCTATATTACATACTAGTTTGAGAGTTGTCGGATGCACATGACCTAGTTATGTAGCACAAAACACTATGCTCAGTTTACAATCACTTATCAGATACCCTACAAATCTCTTTGTTCAAAGGGAGGTCCATCTATCAAAAGATAGGTGTGCAGGGGAATGCATTATAAGTCTGTGGTTGGCGGAAAAGTGCCTAAGTGATGTTTCTCCTCCACAGCAAGCGGCCAATGTACCAAGATTTGAAAGGAAAAAATCCTAGACCTTCTTACTACTATTTGTTCAAAAAACTTATGAGCTATGTATTTATCTTGTTCTTTATAACTTTGTTGATTTCTTTGAAAATAAATAGATTAAAAGTTGAATTATGTTGTATGATGTTTTCAAATTGAAAGGGAAATTTTAATTGAAATGGAATTGTCTTTACTTATTGCTGTTAAAATTATAAAAAAATTATTTTACGTATGGGTTAGTTCATTACATTTTAGGCCTCAATAAGCCTTTTAAAAGCCATGTGCATATAGATCACGAGATCAATCTGCAGCCATCTGATTAAAAAGCTAATCAATGGTAACATTTCACTTTTCATTTAGTCTTATTTTTAAAGTGATATTTAAAAAAAATACTTAATCCATGTGTGCTCCAATGCATTTTTTATAGTGAATTTATGCTTGGTGGCAAGGGGCTCTACCTCTCGACCCCACCTGTATCGGGACAAGAGCACATCAAGGCCACTGTCCTCAGAACCTATGAGGGGGCATTGGCCCCTGGACCCCCACAATGGGAATTTTCCCCCTTGACCCTTGAAAGGGGCGCTTCTCCTTGACCTCGCTAGTGCCTGCCGCCCTCGAGCCCCTACTTCAATATTACAAAAAAAAATTAAAATGGGTGGACTGCGTCAACAAACTATGCAAATTTTTAAAAGAGAGATTCGCTATTGTAATTAATATTTTTAGTGATTATTCGCTATGATTTTCCACTATGATTATTATTTTTACCAATTATTCATTAATATTTTCCAAGATTTTACAATTTTTTTAATAATGTTCATATATTCGCTAAGAAAATTATAACACTTATCCAAGATTCGCCAGGATTTTATACCTTCACTGGGGGGGATTTCTTAAAGTTATCCCTATTAGGAAGAGGTATATGATCCTCTTTTTAGACATGTTTGACACCATAACAACAAAGATCTTTGAAATTTTTCAAAATTATCATCAATGGAATTGGTTTGTCATAAGCTAGACAAAAATTTAAAATACTCCTCTTCATCCTAAAGCTTAAATCTATCTATTAAACTTTAACTAAAATCATAAAAAATATTCACCTGATTATGTCTTTCAATGGTCATACCATGATACCACTATTCATAAGTGGGTCCTTCAAGGTGGAAAGTTGAATACTATATGGCATCTTTCTCTTTTATTAGACTAAGTGTGAAGCAGGTTTGCAACTTCTATAACCATGCTCTGGTTGACATATTATCAGTTCCATAAAAGGTCGGGGGCTAAGATTTTATTAATTTTTCTATTTATTTCCCCTCTGCTATAATCTTGGTGATGTTTGTAACCCCTTACTCTCATCATGCTTTACATCTAAGTGACATAGTCATTATAAGGGATTGCATTCTAAGATCCATCTTGATTTTCATAGGAAACTCCAATGGTTGCTAGTTCTCTTGCCAATTCTTCCATGGGATTTAAAAGGGGGTTAGTTACAAGAGGATCACCTTCGGGTAGAAAAATTGATTTGGAAGATTTTGAATTATTCTATTAAGATTCTTAAGTGCTACATTTTTCTTTAGGTGTTGCCAAATCTTGAATTTTATTTTCCAATATTCTCATCAATTATCTCATCTCAACAAGATTGTTAGTAGTAAACATTTGATTGATCTAAAGATCTAGAGGATTTTTCTATTCATTTCATCCACACCAACTATCTCTCTACTCTTTGGAAATACAACTTCACTCTCTTTCGATTGAGGATTTGAAGTAAACTCTTTATTCTTTTTTTGCTACAAATACCTCTTTTCCTTATCACTTGGATACATAGGAATGTTTAAACCCTCGGGATGGAAAGATAATTTCTCTAATACCACTACAATATCCTTCTTAAATCATTACCAAATTTGCAACAAATTAGTTTTGCTCAAATACAAAAAGAGAGAAATCAAATATATTGAAATTTTCATCAAAACCTTCAAATTTTCAATTAAATTTTCTATAGCTAGAAAGAGGATGCCTTGTTATAGGACATGCATCATTTTTGCATTAAATTGGTTTTACTTACAACAAAAATCAATAACTAGTTCAATATTAATACTGCAAATTACAATATTGAAACATAGTTCAGAGACCAAGACTTTGACAAAATCAACAGTAACATCATAGAAAAATCTTCAACACTTCATAAAAAGTTTGAGATAGAAAAATACATTAAAATACTACATAATTCAATACCAAATGCTGCTAAAAATAGGAACACAAAAAACTCCAAAACTATGCACTCCAAAACATACTATCCCTGCCAACTATTTGACAAAACATACCAAAATGACAATCTTCAGCACTAATGTAATTTCTGAATGAAATTTCTCTTGTGGACCCTCAAATTCATTGTCTCTAAGTCTTTATCTCCTTGGTTTTCCAGCCTTGGAGATTATTCCCACAATAGTTTTTCAACCACTACAGGAGAGCCAAAACTGGTAAATAGAAACAATCATAGAATGAATCAAAGTTGCAAAATAAAGTAATTAAAAATATCAAAACCTCTCTAGCACCCAACTTGGGCACCTAAATCCCAATGCCCAAGAAGAAGATGTTCGCATGGTAAGAAAGTAACTTCTGATGATAAGTGTTGATTCATCATTCCAACACACTCGGTTGATTTGCTAAAATAAATTCTATTGTCTTGCACCACTTTCAAGCCAAATAATAAACATTTGATTTTTACAACAACCCACAACCTCCTTGGTCCAAAGTAATAATTCATAAATATATGATATTTTTCCACCAAAAATACTGTAATTAATTCATCCTGAGAAACCAAGTTTCTAGGTTTATCTGCAAGTTCAAACTTACTATAATAGGAAATCCAAGTATGCTATAAATTTAGTAAGTTCTAAATTTAGAAAGGGGACATGACAATGTTATTCTTGCTTCATTGTTTATATTGTAAGTTTTTGTCCCATTAATATAAATTTGCAATTGTGATTTACAAGTGTAGGAGTGGCCATGTATTTAAGGGTGACTTATCAAATATTTAACAATCAAATGATTAAGATGTAGACTTATCTTAGAAGCCCTGATTTGAGGACGCGTAAATGACATTTTAATTATTTTTTTTTATGAATAGGTAGCTATCTATATTGATTCAAATATAAAGATACATATTCACAAAAAAAGGATTGGTGGTAGAAAGGCACACCCTAATAGTCATATGGGCAATGCCTAGAAAATCAATAGATCACGTGGGCTAAGCCCAGAAGTTCAAAATTACAAAGATAAAAAGGCCATTAAGCGGCTAGAGTAGTGCTAGCAGAGCTAGGAGGGTCTCTGTCATCGAATTTTTTTCCCCATACATTAGCAGGGTCTAGAGTGATGTTAGGAGAAGGACCCCAACCATCATTAGCATTTTTTTTCTCTTTATCTGCTTCCTTGCGCCAGGGTGAGATTGCAAGCACTAGACGTGGGAACGTTTTACCAGTGACTAGCCAACTAGAGCTAGAAGCAGTAGGATCATTAGAGGGCCATCGTTGCTCCCTGAAGCACTACCAGAAGGCCACCCTTGGCTAGCCCGCGGTAGAGGAGAACAGTTTTGCCGAGGAGTGCGAGAATCCCATCGAGGTGGGGGTTGTGAATGGGGACGCGCAGAGCCACTCCCCTGCCAGCCCCTAGAGGGCAACTAGCCGCGAGAAGAGGTGGGCGAAGCGGGGACCTAAGCAATAGTACAAGGGGCATTACCTTAGTGGTCTAGGAGAACCTGAAGGTGAGAAACCTCAAGTGCAACTTTGTTGACTTGCACTTGAACCTATAAAAGAACATTAGAGAAAATCATAGCTTTAGCATATAAAGATACATGAATATCCATTTGAGTATGTGAAAAAATGTAAACATTTATGTCTTTCAAAATATTGAAGAGAATTTCCACCCTAAAAGTGTGCCAAAGCTGGGTAAATTTTGTAGGAAATCTGGTAGAATCTCCAAGCAACACAATATGCTAGGAGAGAGGTTATGGTCAAAAGGGCTGAAAAAAGTCAGGAATCCAAGTCCAAAGTTGTTGTGCTCTGGGACAAAACCATAAAAGATGCTTAAAATTCTTAGCTTTCCCACAAAAAGGGCAACGAGGGTCCCAGACCCTCAGGTGGACTAGCTGAGAGCCCACAGGCAAACCCTAGAAAAGAATACACCAGAAAAAGTGGGAATGCTTTGGCTCAACACTTGCAGACCAAGTGGCAATAATTTTTTTACTCCAAACATGAGTGGGAGATTGAAGGAGCCACCTCTGGTCCAAACTCTGAATCATAGGAAAATGTAGTGAGAGCCACATATAACCAAGCTGAGGCTTGTAGTTCTTGAAAGGGGTGTCTGAATACCACTTCCAATCTTTCTGCCAAGGTTTGGTCCCACAAATTCCAACCTTATGAATCATTTCAGCAGAAATGGCATTCACTAGACCATCATAAGTAGCACAGTCCTTGTTATGAAGCCTGTACTAGGTACGAAAAGCTTCCCATGACATAATACGCATGGTGGGTCTAGAAAAAATCTGTTGTAGGGTCTAGATACCCTTTTTATGAAATTTGAGTGCCTTAAGCCTAGGCGACATAGCCAACGGTTGACCATTGCTAGCAAAAAGAGGTGACCACCAAATATTGTGCTAGTTGAGAGAGAGCCCATCTCGAAAACTAGAGCTAGCCCAACGAAGCCAAGGTTTGACAACTTCCCTAGCTCACCAGATTCTTTTGGCCACAAAATTCCCAACATTCTGGACTTGTTCATCAATGACCAGAAGGGTTGAATGTCAATCCCCTTCCAGGTAGGTCTATGAATAGGGAAGTCAGATTGAATACTATGCCTAAGAAGAATTTTCTAGGCCTTCTCCCCAGTAAGGGCACAAATAATCCATTTAACACATAGAGCAGTCCCTTCTTGTTGAGTAGACAACAACTCGAGACCTCTCAAGTCTTTGGGAAGACATCAAAATTCCCAAGCCACACGATGAAACCCTTTGTGAGATTTAGAGGAGGCCCAGAGAAAGTCACAAAACAATTTCTTAAGCTTGCCATAGGCAGCTTTAGAGGGGGCCTAGCAAGAAGAATAATAAACATGGGTGGCCACTAGGATTTTGGAACACACCTGGAATTTCTCTACTAAAGAGAGGGGCTTGGTAACCCAATAAGCAAGCTTTTGTTCAACTCTGGAGAGCATGACTTGCCAAAACTTAGCTGAAGATGCCTGAGAAGCAAAGGGAATGCCCAGAAACTGAAAAACTTCGCCAGGCCCAATCCACTTCCAACCATACTATTGCAGCCATAGTGGAGAGGGTTGATGACAAAGCCTCGAGAATTGATGGATTCCCTTGTGAATTTTACAAAGCCATGGGGGACTATATTGGGCATGATCTGCATCAAGATTACTTAGAAGCTTTTCATTCTAATTCCCTAGGTAACTTAATTAATAAAGGTAACATAAAATTCATACCTAAACCAGGTGACCCAGAAGACATTTGCAACTAGAGACCTATCACACTTCTTAATGTCTCCTACAAGATTATCGCTAAGGCTTTGGCTTTTAAAATCCGCTATCTTCTACCTCAAATCATGCGCCCAGAGAAAACCAAGTTTATCAAATCCAGATTTATTTTGGATAATATTATCGCTGTTTGGGAAGGCATGGAATGGGCCAGACACTCAAACCAGAAAGTTGTGTTCATTAAGATTGACTTTGCCAAGGCTTATGATCACATTGAATGGCCATTTATTCTTGCTATGCTGCAAGCCTTGGGTTTTGGGCTCAATTTCATTCAATCTGTTTGAATACTCTTTGTGAATGCCTCAACTTGTATCACTATCAATGGTCATCAATCCTCTTCCTTTGGACTCTTTTAGTCCATTCGGCAAGGGTGTCCGTTGGCCCCCTCTTTATATCTGCTTGCAGCCGAGGGTTTTGGTTGCCTTTTGGCCAATGCGGTTTCCCAGCGGTGGTCAAGGACATTTTAATTATTTAAATTCATATATAAATAAGAGGTGGATAGTTTTAATGAAAAAATATGGATGACATTAAGAGAATATATAATTTTTTTTAGAGTTATAAAATAAAATACTTAGCCTTAAAGATCAATCTATAACAACTATATTTTTTAACTCTAATCTTCAATATTTTATTTTTTCTATATTATTCTTGTTTAAATATTTATATTGTAACTACTTGCCTTGTTAATATAAAGTTGTAATGGTGATTTACAAATATATAGGGGTTGTCATGTATTTAAGGGTGACTTATCAAAGACTTGATATTCAAATAATTAAGATTGTCAAAAGCTTATTTTTTGAGAGCACATAAGTAACATTTAATTATTTGAATGTAAGCATTCTCTTAAAATAACATGTTAGGACTAAATTATTGATGCATACTAAATCACTCTTTATTTATATGTTGTAATTGTGAATGTTATTTGCATAAAAAAATCTATGTAAATGATATTAAGAGATCATTTTCAAGCATCTATATGATTTAAATGAACTAGATAGAGAATAATATCTCTCATCTTTTACACACATTTTTTACAGATAAATATACTAATTGATTATAAATTGTACTTATAAATGATTATAAAATTTATATTTTAAAAAATTTAAACATATTCACACTAACACAATTTAGAAAATATATATTTTAATTTGTTTTAGTGACTGTTTCTTCCATATCCCAACACTCCATCTCTGAGCAGATTTTGTCATATCACTAAACGCCGTTTTTTCCCATATTCCAATATTCAAACATTCTCCACCAACAAAAGGTGATCTGGTCTGCCAACTCGTATATATACAAATGTATGTGAAAGCATGGAGATCTATTATTTGTTTATAAATGATATGCAATACTATTAAAAACCCAATTTGAAGGTGCCGTGGGTGCTGCTAAAAAGACGATGTATGGCTTAAAATAACAAAGAGAAGAAAAAAACATGGATTTATTGAGACACACCTCAGTAATATCCAGATTGCCATATAAATGAGAAAAGTGACAGCACAGAACAAATGATGTGGTGAAGACTCTTCATGTACTCCTAATGGTAAACAATTTCTTACACTAGGAGAGGCTAAGCTAATCATCAATTACGCACCAAAGAATAAGAACAAAAACCGGCGGCAGTTATTACCTGCAGGGTGGTTTTTCTCTAGTAAAACAATTGAAGCCAAAAGTAGTTGCCGACAATCAAAAGTGGTTAAAGGCTTTTAGTAGAGCCTTATCTATTGGACTATCAATCGATAAAAACGGTTTGTGGCGGTTAAAGGCTTTCCACATCATCAAAGCATTTCCTTGGTTTTTAAATTATTATTGCCTTCATAATTCAATGTCTGTTGTGGGAAGTTGGTAATTTTTCCAGCTAAGATTTGATTATGTCCAAAAAATTACAGTTATATAAGTCGTCTAACTTCTTTAGAAGACATCCCCAACAGATAATCAGATTGTCAGATCGTAAAGAGTCTGAACTTTTCTAATTGCAGCCAGAGATAAAGTAGAGCGAGATCAATGGCCTTCTATACACGCTTTGTACTTGTCACAATGCTTTTGCTTATTGGTATCTCATTATTTCAGCCAACATTCGCTAGTGGCTGTGGCAGGTCAGCAAGAAAAAGTAAGCACTACTTCTTCTTTGCTTCTTCATTTCAAATATTTAGATTATATCCATTTTGTTTGGAAAGTGGTGTGATTTTGGTCTTTTACTTGCTCACTCTGGTATTTGGGCATATACCTCCATAAAAGATGGAGAGGAATCACCATAAGAGGTGCTCAATAATCTTACGAATAGAATTAGGATTTAGTTGTGAGCTGTTTGAGTTAGTAGAGATGAGGAATTTATTTGTGACGAATTGAGAATTATATGAAGGCAGTTTAAATTTGAAGTGGAAAGAGAAAGGGTTGTTATATGGTTTAAAGTTTTGTTTTTTTTATTAATGAAATTTTGAACATCAAATGAATATTTAATCAAACTCTACAACAAAATTTTATGCAAACAAATATTTACAGTGAAGTTTGACTTGATCAATATTAAGCAATGCAGTTCAGGCTAATGCTGTGAACTAAACTTGAACTCACCCTAAAAAAAATATTAAACTGGAACAAAATTTAATGATTATTCACCCAAAAAAAAACTAAAACAAAATAAAGTAAGATTCACCATTGTTTTGAAATACTATTTCACTTTTTTCTTTCTTTTTTTCATGGTTGATTGGCTCTAAATATAAATTTGCATGTGTAAAAACCAATAATTTTAAGAGCAAACATTTTAATTACTGACTCCTATTACTCAACAAATCTAAGAACTCTTTTTATCTTCTATTTTTTAATGCAGGGGGCAGATTAAACATGGAATACCTGAAGGTAGAGCACCACGATGGCATTGATGAAGCTGCTGTTGTAAACTCCACCAGTGAACAGACTTTGTCAATGGTTTGCTTGAATCCCAGTTATATTTCCATTTGTTTTCATTTTTCCCACATTACAAACAAGACTAACTTAAGTGTGTTCTGTAAATTTGAAATCGGGTGACTCATCAGCAAATACAAGGGGAAACTGCCAGTGAAGAAAATGGGCAATCGGGATCATTGAGGCAGAGAAAGCTGAGGCCAAAATTTCACTGCAAAAGAGAAATTTCTGGAGGTCCAGATCCTCAACACCACTAAAACAACTCTATGAAAATAATAAATAAATCCAGTCCATTGGATTCAAGTGTACCGAGTTTGTTTAGCTCCTACGTAATCCCATTTCCATCTTCCTTTCTTCATTGGCACCTACGTCAACGTGAATGCAGCCACTTTTGCGGTCATTGTTATCTTCGTAGCAGAGAAAGTAAATTTTGACTCATCTTTTCAATATGACTAAGTATTAAGAATATGTGATAAGAGTAGGAAGCAAATTTTGGCTCATCTTTTCAATATGACTATGTGATAAGAGTATAGTATGCTTTGAGAGCTACAGATTATGTACTCCGTGTCTCCCTGCTTCTTTATTAAAGATGAATTATAAAAGAGTTTATTTCAGCGTCACGTGCATTGCCATTTCTTTCCAATTTCTATTTTCCTATATACAACGTGTTTTTTCTGTTACATTGTGGGGTATATTCACACAAACTACTGCATTCTAATATGTCAGTCTTCTGGGCTCTTCTATTTTATTCAAGGCTATCTTCTTGCTCCATCTCTTTATGTTCTCACTACTGAAGGCTTTTGCTATCTTTTAATCCGTATGGTTTCTCAATCCCTGATTAAACAGATTTCTCTTCCCAATTCCCTCAGTCAGTTGGTCAATGGCCACTTTGTGGATGATTATTTTCTCATTCTTATTGAGCATGAGGATAATTCTTTTATCTTCCCTTTGTCAAGCACTTCATTGTTTGGATATTTTTTCTTTTACTTTTTGGTTCAAGCATTGAGTGACAAAAGATCCAATCATATAGGCAATTTTTTCTTCCCAAGTCAAGCTGCTTACATAATTTTGGTTGAAAATGAATCGAGCAAGAAATTTTTGTACTTTTTGGGCATACTTTTTTCTTCCCAAGTCAAGCTTTTCTTTTTATTCTTTGGCAGGTCGTTGCCATCAAATTTGAAAAAAAAATCAACAATTGAATAACTAAGCCTCTTTCCTTAGCTGGTAAGTTCCAAATTTGCTCTAAAATATTGGTTCTCACCCATGTTTACTATTCCTACTATTGGGTGTTATAAAAAAAATATATTTAAAAATTAAAAAACTATTTCGTGATTTTCGTTGAGCTTTCAATAATGGTCACCACAATTTTCACCAAGTTGTTTGGGAGTATTATTGCCTCCCTCAAGATTTTGGAGGGTTAAGCCTTCTTTCAATCCATTGGCAAGGAATTACTTTGCTTTTCAAATGAATTATTAAATCCTTAGAAGAAAATACATTAGGTATTCTGTCAACTCTTGTGTTCTTTCTAGTAGGAAAGCCTAGAAAGGGTTTGATTTGGGCACTCTTCTCACCATGTGAGAGTCTATCCAAATTAAAGGCACTTTGGTGGCCAAACATATCTCGAAACCTTGTGATGCTATTAACTGTTGGATTTTATGGCTAGGAAATTATGTTTGCGCTAATCTCTCTATTAATCACCATTTTATATGGTGGTCTCCAATTCTTTCTTGTGTAGAGTTCACACCAAAATATAAGGTTGTTAATGTAGTATCATAAATTGTCGACCTTGACAATTTCACACTATGTTTAGGTTCCCCTAGTGTGCCTAGACCTAACTATGCTCATAATTTACCTGTTTTATTATCATTTTTTAGAAAATTGGATGAAATTGAGAATTAAAACCTTTTTTTTAGGTAGAGGCAAGAGGTGCCTATATATATTAATATAAAAGATAAGACTACAAATATTGTCTATGATTTCCACCTGAGATTGGCAATACATTTTAGAGGTTTAAACATACAGTATCCATATGTGAGATATCTTCCCTAACCACATTAGCAGTGTTGCTTTACATAGCATTACAAAATGATAGTTTTCCATCCCCTAAACAAGGCCATAGACTGATCATATAGGCCATAACAAAATTACTTCATTCCCATTTACAAAATACCTACTTAGCTATGAAATGGATAACTATAAACAGTATATTTTTAAAAAGTTTCTTAGGAATAACAAAATAAAGCATTCATTCTTCCATGTCTACTGGACTATTTTCCCCTTGACTTTCCTTTGAATCATGAACATCCAACACCCCTATCCTTTTCTTCCCAGAATTTTTTTTCATTCGATCATCTAAAGCAAAATCCACACCTTCTTCGTTCTCAGATGTAAAACCCACAGAAGCTCATTTCCTCATAACATTCTCTAGCAACAGCCTGACTCTAGAAGCTACATATGCCCAAGAAGCAACTTGCAACATTCCCAAATTGGGATTTTGTTTGAAAAGAATAGACAAGTATGAGATTTTAGAAAAACAATTGCAAAATACTTATCTTTTGTAGCAACTTCCATTCAAGAGTAGAAGCATTTGCAATTATTTTGTAATGCCATCAGAAATATTCTATCATTATTAAATTGGATTCCCAATTTAATTTCTTCATAAATATCCTGAAGACCTTGGCATTGTTTAAGAAGTTTATGCGAAAGAAAAACTCCTACCAATCCTTTCCCTTTAAACACATTATAACCCTAGACTGCTGCTAACAGTGCATTTCCCTAAAGAAATTGAAACTCAACATACCTCTAGGCTATGCCTTCGAAATCCTTAAAATATTGACTAATATCCAATAGGTTTGAGAAAAATATGGACAAGACCTGAGACAAAAGTAGTACTCGATGTGTGTTGGGATCAATCTCTTCCATGCCAATTACAGTTCGAATGTTTTCTGCAACCCTAGGACACTCCATACTA
The DNA here is from genome assembly GCA_007258455.2 of Sequoia sempervirens. NCBI lineage: Eukaryota > Viridiplantae > Streptophyta > Pinopsida > Cupressales > Cupressaceae > Sequoia > Sequoia sempervirens. Next base: position 35,768 of record VDFB02140572.1, read on the forward strand.
AATATAAGTGCAAGATCCTCACCAGTCAAACTATCCTTGAAGGGCTTCTCCCAGCTCAACACCTGCATATAGAAACAAAGGTTCCATGCTTCGAATTCCATTTACCCAACACCCTGATTATTTACAATGCTACTCCACCACCTCCCAATGTTGCCATGAGTCCACCTTTCAGAAACCCTTAACAGAAAAACTCCACTTTCTCTTCTTTTCTGGTGATAGCAAACTTCACAAACACCAAAGTTAGTGTAGCCAAGGCACTAAAGCTTGATTAGAAATCATGTTTATATAGAAACCCATCTATCAATTACAATGCATAACCATAAGGAATATCAAAATGATGGTTAGTCAACGTAGCGAAACATGTCGATGAAGATGTGCACACTTCCCAATTTTGTACCCCTTCATTTAAGCTGGTGTACCTTCTTCTATTATGAACTAAGTACTTGCACAAGCCAAGCAACATTAGCAATAAAACTGATGGCCATGGCATGATCTTTCTGAGCGTGTGAGCTTGCATCATGATCACATGGGAAATCTCATACAAATTAATGAATCCAAGCTTATGATAATAATGCCCTCCAATGCACATCATAATTCTTTACTGAATTGAAACAAACAAAAAATCTCCATCCCTTGTATTAACGATAACTAAAATTTTAAAATAGGTCTAGCCTAGGGCAATACCACCCTTGACCAGCTTATTTTGGCCCAATTTTGACTATGTTATTGTTGGAATTTTTACATTAAAAAATCCAAATTCATTTTTTGGCTTTTCATAATTAATTTTACTCGAAATGAAGAAATGGATATATATATATATATATATATATATATATATATATATATATATATATATATATATATATATATATATATATATATATTCACCATTTAAAAACCTAGGAAATTTTAATTCCAATTGTGCATTCTAAAAAATAGTCAAGGAAATTCAAGAGTAGAATAAGTAGCATTGTTAAAGGTTTTTCATCAACCAAGACTCATGTTAGCAATGCATCAAATTTATAAGTAAGATTGTTCATGTTTTGTGTTTATTTGTTATGTGAGTACTAAAACTTGTAGGATGTGCCTTTGTTGATCTTGATTGGAGATTATGAGATTGGGATTTTTATGATGGGTGATAGAGATAGTTGGTTTGTGGAGTGTAGGATAAGATGGAGGATGGGATTTTGGGATATAAGGGCCCAAAAGGGACTTAGTAGGTGTAGGATGTGTGATGGTAGATTGTGGGACATAGGGACCCAAAATGAATTTGGAGAATGAAGGAGGGATATGGATAGTTTTTTTGAGGTGATATGATGGAGGAGGGGTGATGGCTACAAATGGTTTGGAGGAATGATGTTAAGTGCCTATTGTTCATTTGGAAGAGTGTCACTTGGGATGTATAAATGTTGTAGCAACATGTTTTCATTATGAGCCTTGGGATATATAGCCAAGACCTTGTGCTCATGGATTTCCATTGATATGGATGAGCTCCAATATACCTTGATCATAAAGGCCTAAGCCTTTGACAAGTGATATTTCATGGTCTTGAGCATTCAATTTACAATAGGATGTTTTTTAGTTTGGAAGCATGATGTGAGTCTATTATTAGGTGGAGGAAGATAGGTGATGGATATGATTTATTCTTCTACTACAAGAGAACTACCATGGGTGAATGTAAGAAAGATTAGGGGATATGGAAGTGGTCTTGGGATAGTTTGGGTAGGCAATGATAAAGGATCGTGAGATGGAGATTATGGGATGGTAAGACCTTAATTTGGAGGAGGGTGTGATAAGGGATCATGAGAGGGAATAGGTGGGATGGTAGGCTCTTGATTTTGATGAGGGGATAATAAGGGGTCATAAGAAGAATTAAGTGGGATTGTAGGATCTTGATTGATAAGGGAATCATGGGATGGAGTGGAGGAGGTACTATGATCCTGAGATGGAGTAGATGGGATTGTAGGATCTTGATATGGATGAGGGGATGTATTGTTATGTTCTTTTCAATGAGTGAATGTATTGGTATGTTTTGCAACAAGCTCTTGGCATGTTTCAACATATGTGGGTGGTAGGGTGATGGAGGAGTGTTGAATGGACTCCTCATATGGGGTGGATAAAAGGATAGAAGATGCATGAAGTTCATGGGATTGTATTTGGTTAATACTGAGTAGAATAAGGGGATTGGATTAGGTGGCTTAGATGGGTTAGGTGGCTCTAGGAGTAGAAGATGGGGGTTCGATGGGTTTGAATGTTTCAATAGTTTGGATGGTGTTAGGAGTGGGAATATAAATAAGAGGTCTAGAATGGAGAAGGGGCTCATCACTAATGACTATAGATGGTGGAGTTGGGTGAAATGACTCTACAACTTTGAGATGTGGATTTGGTGATGAATTATTTATGAGGAGTCCTTGGATGGTATTTGGAATGGGATACTTGCATATTTTAGGCTTAGATGGATGGTTGAGACTAAATGGAGGATTATGAATAGCAGGAGGACTAGGATTATGAATTGGGTGATTAGGATTATATGGAGAAGGGAAGTATGATGGATTGGAGGGAGGATTAAGGTATGGGGAAGTGGAAGGTGGAGTATTAGAGGAGGAAATGGATGGTGGATTAATATAGGAGGAAATAGATTGTGGGTTGAGATAGGAGGACATGGATTGTGGGTTGAGATAGGAGGATGTGGATTGTGGGTTAAGATAGGAGGATGTGGATGGTGGATTTGAACTAGGGATGAAGGTGACAGTGTTTTTGTGCAAAGATGGAGATATGGATAGTGGATGAGAGGGATATGTGGGGGATAGGTAAGAGAGATGTGGATGACAAATAGGATGGAGATATAGATATGAGATCCAATGGCTTTCGATTGTGAAAGACCTATAGCATAACTATTGATAGTGGGTGTAGGTGGAGGAATACTTAGATAACCTGGATGAGTGATTAGATTTTGGAAGATCCTTTCGGAAAGATTTCTAGAAATGGTAGCATCAAAGGGATCTATTCCATACTCATCTTGATCAACAAGACTTTTATCATGTCATCAATGTAATTGGGATCTCACTTGATCACTATTTTTGGTTATGTTGACGGAGGATAAAGATTCACAATGTTGGATTGGATGGGTATGGGTGATGGAATATTTGGAAATAGATGATTAGAGGGAAGATGGAATGGATTAGAAGAATGTGGGAGAAGGGATCTTAATTTTTTTTTAGATATTAGAAGACCCTAGCAGTGGATATATTAAAGCTCAATTTGGATTTATATTAAGCTTAGATTTGGATTTGATTTAATCTTAGATTAGGATGATTTTTGTGATATGGAAGGAGGGTCTCCTAATGTTCAAGGATGCATCTAAATTGATGAGGTGATTATTGGATGAATGGTTGATAGTATCCTCTCAACTCGGGTTGAGATTCTATGTCCAAGTTCAATTTGATGAATTTCCTACTTGAGATAGGTTAAGTTGTCATGCAAGAGAAGATATTGATGCAAACTATACCTTTTCCTCAAGGTGAAACAATTTGAATGAGGGATTACTAACTTGGGATAGGCTATGTTCCCAACAAAGAATTATGATAAATGGTTGATTGAGGATTTAGGATCTTGATTAACTAGATCCGCTCTTACATTTTGAACTATGGATAATTTGGATGTTGATACAATGTATTTAACTAAATCCTTGTTCAAAGGGGATGATGTTTTAGATAGTTTTATGGTTATTAATGAGATGAAAGTGATCATCTGGAGTTGGATATGAAGTGGAAAAATGATTGGATTATGGTTTTAAACTCAAGAGGACACTAGCTATCCATGATAGGAGGGATTTTCTCTCTATATTTTTGTATGCGGAATGGATCTGCCAAAAAAGAGTGTAGATCCACCCTTTTAGGAACATATCCTCCTAAGAACATAATCACATATCAATATAACAAAGCCATCAAAGAAAAATCACCTATGAATAGGACTGTGCAAGGATAAGACATATCCACCCGAAGATGTATCTACCTAACCATGGGAAAAAGTCACCAAAGAAGGATGGTTGACAAGTTTGACTAAATGGAATTTCCTATTAATAATGTGTATCCACCTATCTAGGGTAAGGTTTCCTATCAATGGAATCACCCATGTGAAAATGGATCCACCTAAGGAAAACAAGATCACCAATTGATAGAGTAGATCTACATAACAAAGGTGATATAAGACTCACAAATAGATCCACCCATTTAAAAATAAAGCTACCCATGCATACGGAATATCCAAACAAGGATGAATGACTAGCCTAAATAACACAATCACTCATTAGTATAATAGACTTACCCATGTAGGAACATATCCACCTAAGGACAGAAAAAATGCCTATCTAGGGATGACAACTAGATAGTAAAGGTTAACTCAACTAGATTGGTAGACATGGATAGGATGGAGTAAATATACACAATCATGCCAAAAATAAGACACAGAATATTACACAAACCTAGATTAATCAAGTGAGAGTGATAACCTACTATAGGCCCACCAATCGTGAGACTAATATCTCAAGATTGGAATGAGATGTCTCTCAATCAAGATTCGGTAGGAATCCAATGGAACAAGGTCTCTCCTTTTCCCTTTCTTTGGAGGTTCTTAGACATTTCCTAAAGAGCTCCTATCTCTACTCAAAGAGATACAAGGTGAGTAGATTAGAACATGATAATGTATCCTACACTACAATAGACAACAGTTGAAAGGTATTAAACTACATTGATGGAAGATCTCTGGTGAATCCTCTAAATATCATAGCGTTACATGAGGCATATCTATGAATACCATTCCATCACAAGCATGGATTGGGAATGCTAGTCAAGACATTCAAACTAGCCCCACAATCCTAGGTTGGTATCACCCAAGTATTAAACTTCACTTAGAAACACAACAGAACTAGATTGGGGTAAAACTGTCATTCTCCCCCTTTATATACCCTGATGGTTCATGTGGTTGAGATCATCCCTTAGGCTGATAAAATATCCAAGAAGGCCTCATAAAGGGAATGAAATGCTAGGTGTTTCTAATCTCCAAGCTTACATGTAGCTTAAAGACAAAGAAAACATGCAAATTTAGCACTCTTAGGTGACATAACAAAGGACTTAGATTACTTTATAGTTTTTGATCCCCAAGCTCAACAAATGGTGCAAGGGGAGAGCATAAACCATTAAAGAATCCCAAACAAAGAACACAAGGTTAACTAATCGTTTAGAAATTGAAGTATGCAAAGATTAGTGGAAAAATAAAGATATTTGACTACGAACCTATAGAGGATATGCTAATAGTTTGATTTTTGATCTTTGACAAATGACATCAAGCTGCACAAAAACATGATTAGATACAAAAAGTGATCGAAATAAGTTGAATATTAAAGCCCAAAGGGGTTGGTACACCCACCCCAATAATAGAGGGTGTGGGGTGACTCATGCAATCCTCCATGTATAGGGGTCTAGAGGTGAAGCCCCTAGAAAATGTTTTTCAGAAAGGAAAATAATAAAGTGGAATATAAAACTTTCACCTAAAGTAGATTTTAATACATTCTGTTGTTGCTAACACATAGAGTGGAATTCCTTAAGGATAGAGTGAAATCACCCCAGAAGTCATAGATTTTCCCAAGTGTTTAGTTAGCCAAGAGTTGAGTGTATCCGCTCAAGAGTGAGTGAAACTGCCAAAGTAACATGTCCTCCCAAGTAGTGATGGATCTGTCTATTTGTACAAAAAAACCATGTATGTATCCATAGGTTTACACATCTACTTTTGAACATGGCCACCTATGCAAAGTCGCTTATCCTTAATATATTTTCTTTTCAAGGTGTAAGTATTTCTATGAGCAAGATTTACCTATGTGTTAGTGTATCCGCCCTTCTAGAGTAGGTTCGCCTATGTAGGTGCAAATCTACCTTTGAGAAAATTCACTTATGTACGAGTGTATCCACCCTTCTAGAGTAGATACACCTTTGTAGGTGCGGATTCACTTGCTCCCCATAATAGGGATCTAGCTGCTAAAAGGCCAAAGTGGAGCTAGCTATGTGGTAATGGATCCACCTATTTGGAGTGTATCCACCTTTGTGTAAGTATTTCCAAGAAAACTTCTCATAGGAAACTAAGAAATGATGTTAGCAAAACTATAACGTGGGTCCCATCATGTGTGCCAAAATATGTGAAGTGAAAATGTGTTCAAACTAAATGATTTAACTAATAAAAACTAAACAAAGACAATCAAAATAACACTCAAATTAGATGTAGAAAGCTCAAACTGATGTAATGAGCCTCCTATTGAATATATTTTCCTATGATTGTCAATTTGGATGTGTGCTCATGAAATTTCAGCAGCATAATAACACTCGAATGAAAATGAGAGAGATTTTTGATAAAATGGCTAAGTGATGGATATATAGATTTTAGGGGGAAATTGATGAAGTGCTAGGATTGCTTCATGAGGATCAAGGGTTGAGGATGAATGTGATCTCTCAAGCCACAAAATTGTGTCATGTGGCACAAGGAGTGGGCTTGGGAGAGATTATACCTTGAATGGACAAAGCCCATGTGATTGATGTGATGGGGAGGGTTGACCCATTTAATCATAGATTAAATGTGTGCAAATGCTTAGTGGGTAGGTTAGGTGGGGATTAGGATTAGGATTAGTGCAAGTGCGAGGAATTGGAGGATGTGACATGTTAGAGGGATTAAATAAATATGATTTTTTATTTAATTTATGGGATAAAAGAGGCAAGGTAGGATAGAATTTGAGTACAATATTCTTCCCTCATAGTATTTTCAACATTCTCCAAAGTTTCTTCATTATGTTGCATTCCTATTTCAGAGAGAGTGTCCTCACCTATGGTATAATCCATTTCTATACTGGCCTTCAAGGCTTCATTTATCCATATATCCTTAGATTTTTCTTTAGGATTATCCTCACCCGCACTTCAAGGCTTCATTTATCCATATATCCTTAGATTTTTCTTCAGTCTGGGAGATGCATCACCAAGATGTTCACTTGTCAATGCAGGGTCCTCTGTCTCTTCAGAAGGGAGAGTCTATGTTTAAGGTTTCTCGGCTTGCTGTGTCTTTTTATGCCAGTTCTGACATCTAAGTTCCCTAGCTGCTTTTCCAGTTTTCTTACTAGAGGATTCTATAATCTACACATTGGTGAGGGAATGAGCTACCTCTACTAACTTATCCAACCTACAAGAAGATATTCTTGAGCTCCGCCTAACGATAATTGGGGTTTCCACTATAGGTGAGTTTGAGGCAATCTTAGGGATAGGACTAGGTTTCTTAGGGGTTTCACCTATAGGAGTTTCCTTTGATTTCTTTCCTTTAGAAGATAGGATTTCTTCTATAACGAGTCTTTTTTTTCTTTTTTCTTTTTGAAGATTCCTCAGCTAGGGTTTCTTGTGTAGTAGGGCTTCTAGTATGTTCATTACTCACAAAAGTGTTCCATTCTAGCGATGGTTGTATAGAGTGGAGGTCATGCATGACTATGAGCTTGATTAACCCATGATGGAGAAGGGAATTTACATGACCTTTTTGAAACTGCCTATAGGAATGCTTAAGCCAACAATGCAAGTTATATGGAAGACTAACAAGCTGGGCATGTCTCAAATGCGACATGAGACAAATATGATGTGCATGAATATACTCATATCTACCTCACAAGTAATATAAAGTTATAATGGTGATTTATAGATATATAGGGGTTGTCATGTATTTAAGGGTGACTTATCAAAGACTTGATATTCAAATAATTAAGATTATCAAAAGCTTGTTTTTTGAGAGCACATAAGTAACATTTAATTATTTGAATGTAAGCATTCTCTTAAAATAACATGTTAGGAGTAAATTATTGATGAATACTAAATCACTCTTTATTTATATGTTGTAATTGTGACTATTATTTGCATATCTATCTTTAAAAAAATCTATGTAAATGATATTAACAGATCATTTTCAAGCATCTATATGATTTAAATGAAATAGACATAGAGAATAATATCTCTCATCTTTTACACACATTTTTTTATAGATAAATATACTAACTGATTATAAATTGTACTTATAAATGATTATAAAATTTATATTTTAAAAAATTTAAACATATTCACACTAACACAATTTAAAAAAAAAATTATTTTAATTTGTTTTAGTGACTGTTTCTTCCATATCCCAACACTCCATCTCTGAGCAGATTTTGTCATATCACTAAACTCCGATTTTTCCCATATTCCAATATCCAAAGATTCTCCACCAACAAAAGGTGATCTGGTCTGCCAACTCATATATATACAAATGTATGTGAAAGCATGGAGATCTATTATTTATTCATAAATGATATGCAATACTATTGAAAACTCAATTTGAAGGTGCCGTGGGTGTTGCTACAAAGACATTGTTGGCTTAAAATAAGAAAGAGAAGAAAGAAAATCTATTTATTGAGACACACCTCAGTAATATCCAGATTGCCATATAAATGAGAAAAGTGACAGCACAGAACAAATGATGTGGTGAAGACTCTGCATGTACTCCTAATGGTAAACAATTTCTTACACTAGGAGAGGCGAAGCTAATCACCAATTACGCACCAAAGAATAAGAACAAAAACCGGCGGCAGTTATTACCTGCAGGGTGGTTTTTCTCTAGTAAAACAATTGAAGCCAAAAGTAGTTGCCGACAATCAAAAGTGGTTAGAGGCTTTTAGTAGAGCCTTATCTATTGGACTATCAATCGATAAAAACGGTTTGTGGCGGTTAAAGGCTTTCCACATCATCAAAGCATTTCCTTGGTTTTTAAATTATTATTGCCTTCATAATTCAATGTCTGTTGTGGGAAGTTGGTAATTTTTCCAGCTAAGATTTGATTATGTCCAAAAAATTACAGTTATATAAGTCGTCTAACTTCTTTAGAAGACATCCCCAACCGATAATCAGATTGTCAGATCGTAAAGAGTTTGAACTTTTCTAATTGCAGCCAGAGATAAAGTAGAGCGAGATCAATGGCCTTCTATACACGCTTTGTACTTGTCACAATGCTTTTGCTTATTGGTATCTCATTATTTCAGCCAACATTCGCTAGTGGCTGTGGCAGGTCAGCAAGAAAAAGTAAGCACTACTTCTTCTTTGCTTCTTCATTTCAAATATTTAGATTATATCCATTTTGTTTGGAAAGTGGTGTGATTTTGGTCTTTTACTTGCTCACTCTGGTATTTGGGCATATACCTCCATAAAAGATGGAGAGGAATCACCATAAGAGGTGCTCAATAATCTTACGAATAGAATTAGGATTTAGTTGTGAGCTGTTTGAGTTAGTAGAGATGAGGAATTTAATTTTGACGAATTGAGAATTATATGAAGGCAGTTTAAATTTGAAGTGGAAAGAGAAAGGGTTGTTATATGGTTTAAAGTTTTTTTTTTTTATTAATGAAATTTTGAACATCAAATGAATATTTAATCAAACTCTACAACAAAATTTTATGCAAACAAATATTTACAGTGAAGTTTGACTTGATCAAACACCTAACTTGATCAATATTAAGCAATGCAGTTCAGGCTAATGCTGTGAACTAAACTTGAACTCACCCTACAAAAAAATATTAAACTGGAACAAAATTTAATGATTATTCACCCAAAAAAAAATCTAAAACAAAATAAAGTAAGATTCACCATTGTTTTGAAATACTATTTCACTTTTTTCTTCTTTTCTTCCATGGTTGATTGGCTCTAAATATAAATTTGCATGTGTAAAAACCAATAATTTTAAGAGCAAACATTTTAATTACTGATTCCTATTACTCAACAAATCTAAGAACTCTTTTTATCTTCTATTTTTTAATGCAGGGGGCAGATTAAACATGGAATACCTGAAGGTAGAGCACCACGATGGCATTGATGAAGCTGCTGTTGTAAACTCCACCAGTGAGCAGACTTTGTCAATGGTTTGCTTGAATCCCAGTTATATTTCCATTTGTTTTCATTTTTCCCACATTACAAACAAGACTAACTGAAGTGTGTTCTGTAAATTTGAAATCAGGTGAATCATCAGCAAATACAAGGGGAAACTGCCAGTGAAGAAAATGGGCAATCGGGATCCTTGAGGCAGAGAAAGCTGAAGCCAAAATTTCACTGCAAAAGAGAAATTCCTGGAGGTCCAGATCCTCAACACGACTAAAACAACTCTATGAAAATAATAAATAAATCCAGTCCATTGGATTCAAGTGTACCTAGTTTGTTTAGCCCCTACGTAATCTCATTTCCATCTTCCTTTCTTCATTGGCACCTACGTCAACGTGAATGCAGCCACTTTTGCGGTCATTGTTATCTTCGTAGCAGAGAAAGCAAATTTTGACTCATCTTTTCAATATGACTAAGTATAAAGAATATGTGATAAGTGTAGGAAGCAAATTTTGGCTCATCTTTTCAATATGACTATGTGATAAGAGTATCTAGTATGCTTTGAGAGCTGCAGATTATGTACTCTGTGTCTCTCTGCTTCTTTAATAAAGATGAATTATAAAAGAGTTTATTTCAGCGTCACGTGCATTGCCATTTCTTTCCAATTGTTATTTTCCTATATACAACGTGTATTTTCTGTTACATTGTGGGGTATATTCACACAAACTACTGCATTCTAATATGTCAGTCTTTTGGGCTCTTCTATTCTATTCATCAAGGCTATCTTCTTGCTCCGTCTCTTTATGTGCTCACTACTGAAGGCTTTGGCTGTCTTTTAATCCGTATGGTTTCTCAATCCCTGATCAAACAGATTTCTCTTCCCAATTCTCTCAGTCAGTTGGTCAATGGCCACTTTGTGGATGATTATTTTCTCATTCTCATTGAGTATGAGGATAATTCTTTTATCTTCTCTTTGTCAAGCACTTCATTGTTTGGATATTTTTTCTTTTACTTTTTGGTTCAAGCATTGAGTGACAAAAGATCCAATCCTATAGGGAATTTTTTCTTCCCAAGTCAAGCTGCTTACATAATTTTGGTTGAAAATGAATTGAGCAAGAAATTTTTGTACTTTTTGGGCGTACTTTTTTCTTGTCAATCTTCTCTTTTTATTTTTGGCAGGTTGTTGCCATCAAATTTGAAAAAAAAATCAACAATTGAATAACAAATCCTCTTTCCTTGGCTGGTAAGTTCCAAATTTGCTCTAAAATATTGGCTGTCACCCATGTTTACTATTCCTGCTATTGGGTGTTATAAAAAAAAATTATTAAAAAATTAAAAAACTATTTCGTGATTTTCGTTGAGCTTTCAATAATGGTCATCACAATTTTCACCAAGTTGTTTGGGAGTATTATTACCTCCCTAAAGATTTTGGAGGGTTAAGCCTTCTTTCAATCCATTGGCAAGGAATTACTTTTCTTTTCAAATGAATTATTAAATCCTTAGAAGGAAATTCATTAGGCATTCTGTCAACGCTAGTGTTCTTTCTAGTAGGAAAGCCTAGAAAGGGTTTGATTTGGGCACTCTTCTCACCATTTGAGAGTCCATCCAAATTAAAGGCACTTTGGTGGCCAAACATATCTTGAAACCTTGTGATGCTATTAATTGTTGGATTTAATGGCTAGGAAATTATATTTGCATTAATCTCTCTATTAATCACCATTGTATATGGTGGTCTCCAATTCTTTCTTGTGCAGAGTTCACACCAAGATATAAGCTTGTTAATGTAGTATCATAAATTGTCAACCTTGACAATTTCACACTATGTTTAGCTTCCCCTAATGTGCCTAGACCTAACTATGCTCATAATTTACCTGTTTTATTATCATTTTTCAGAAAATTGGAATGAAATTGAGAATTAAAACCATTTTTTTGTTTAGGTAGAGGCAAGAAGTGCCTATATATATATTAATATAAAAGATAATACTACAAATATTGTTTATGATTTCCACCTAAGATTGGAAATGCATTTTAGAGGTTTAAACATACAGTATCCATATGTGAGATATCTTTCCTAACCACATTAGCAATGTTTCTTTACATAGCATTACAAAATGACAGTTTCCCATCCCCTAAACAAGGCCATAGACTGATCATATAGGCCATAACATAATTACTTCATTCCCATTTACAAAATACCCACTTCGCTATGAAATGGATAAATATAAACACTATATTTTAACAAAATTTCTTAGGAATAATGAAATAAAGCATTCACTCTTCCATATCTATTGGACTATTTTCCCCTTGACTTTCCTCTAAATCAGGAACATCCAACAGCCCTATCCTTTTCTTCCCATAAATTTTTTTCATTCGATCCTCTAAAGAAAAACCCACACCTTCTTCCTTCTCAGATGTCAAACCCACAGAAGCTCATTTCCTCATAACATTCTCTAGCAACGACCTGAATCCAGAAGCTACATATGACCAAGAAGCAACTTACAGCTTTCCCAAATTAGGATTTTGTTCAAAGAACACACAAGTATGAGATTTAAAAAAAACAACTACAAAATACCTTTCTTTTGTAGCCACTTCCATTCCAAAGTAGAAACATTTGCAATTCTTCTGTAATGCGTTTAGAAAGATTCTATCATTATTAAATTGGAGTCCTAATTTCATTTCTTCATAAATATCCTGAAGACCTTGGCATTGTTTAAGAAGTTTATGTGAAAACAAACCTCCTACCAATCCTTTCCCTTTAAACACATTATAACCCTAGACTTCTACTAACAGTGCATTGCCCTAAAGAAATTGAAACTTAACATACCTCTGGGCTATGCCTTTGAAATCCTTAAAAGATTGACTAATATCCAATAGGTTCAAGAAAAATATGGACAACGCCTGAGAAAAAAGCAATGCTCGATGTGTGTTGGGATCAATCACTTCCATGCCAATTACAGTTTGAATGCTTTATGCAACCCTGGGACACTCCATATTGAATATAAGTGCAAGATCCTCACTAGTCAAACTATCCTTGAAGGCCTTCTCCTAACTTTGCAGCTGCATATAGAAACAAAGGTTCCATGCTTGTAATTCCATTTAGCCAACACCCTGATTATTTACAATGCTACTCCAGCACCTCCCAGTGCTGCCACGGGTCCACCTTTTAGAAACCCTTAACAGAAAAAGTCCACTTTCTCTTCTTTTCTGGTGATAGCAAACTTCACAAACACCAAAGTTAGCATAGCCAAGGCACTAAAGCTTGATTAGCAAGCATGTTTATATATAAACCCAACTATCAATTACAATGCATAACCATAAGGAATATCAAAATTATGGTTAGTCAAGATAGCAAAACATGTTGATGAAGATGTGCACACTTCCCAATTTTGCACCCCTTCATTTAATCTGGTGCACCTTCTTCTATTATGAACTAAGTACTTGCACAAGCCAAGCAACATTAGCAATAAAATTGATGGCCATGACATGATCTTTTCGAGTGTGTGAGCTTGCATCATGATCACATGGGAAATCTCATGCAAATTAATGAATCCTAAGTCATGATAATAATGCCCTCCAACACACATCATAATTATTTACTGAATTGAAACAAAGAAAACATCTTCATCCCTGGTATTAATGATAATTAAAATTTTATAATAGGTCTAGCCTAGGGCAATACCACCCTTGACTAGCTTATTTTGGCCCAATTTTGATTATGTTATTGTTGGAATTTTTACATTCGAAAATACAAATTCATTTTTTGGCTTTTCATGATTAATTTTACTTGAAATGAAGAAATGGATATATATGTCTTTGCCACCATTTAAAAACCTAGGAAATTTGAATTCCAATTGTGCATTCTAAAATATAGTCAAGGAAATTCAAGAGTAGAATAAGTAGCATTGTTAAAGGTTTTTCATCAACCAAGATTCATGTTAGCAATGCATCAAATTTATAAGTAAGATTTTTCATGTTTTGTGTTTTTTTTTTTTGTCAGTACTAACACTTGTAGGATGTGCCTTTGTTGATCTTGATTGGAGATTATGAGAGTGGGATGTTTATGATGGGTGATAGAGATAGGTGGTTTGTGGAGTGTAGGATAAGATGGAGGATGGGATTTTGGGATATAAGGGCCCAAAAGTGACCTAGTAGGTGTAGGATGTGTGATGGTGGATTGTGGGAAATAGGGACCCAAAATGGATTTGGAGAATGGAGGGATATGGGTAGTTGTTTTGAGGTGATATGATGGAGGAGGGGTGATGGCTACAAATGGTTTGGAGGAATGATGTGAAGTTCCTATTGTTCATTTGGAAGAGTGTCACTTAGGATGTATAAATGTTGTAGCAACATGTTTGCATTATGAGCCTTGAGATATATATCCAAGACCTTGTGCTCATGGATTTCGATTGATATGGATGAGCTCCAATATACTTTGATCATAAAGTCCTAAGCCTTTGACAAGTGATAGTTCATGGTCTTGAGCATTCAGTTTACAATAGGATGTTTGTTATTTTGGAAGCATGATGTGAGTCTATTATTAGGTGGATGTAAGAGGGATGATGGGATATGGAAGTGGTCTTGGGATAGTTTGGGTAGGCAGTGATAAAGGATCATGAGATGGAGATTATGGGATAGTAAGACCTTGATTTGGAGGAGGGTATGATAAGGGATCATGAGAGGGAATAGGTGGGATGGTAGGATCTTTATTTTGATGATGGGATAATAAGGGATCATAAGAATAATTAAGTGGGATGGTAGGATCTTGATTGATAAGGGAATCATGGGATGGAGTGGAGGAGGTACTCTTATCCTGAGATGGAGTAGATGTGATTGTAGGCTCTTGATATGGATGAGGGGATGTATTGTTATGTTCTTTTCAATGAGGGGATGTATTGGTATGTTTTGTAACAAGCTCTTGGCATGTTTCAACCTATGTGGGTGGTAGGGTGATGGAGGAGTGTTGAATGGACTCCTTAGATGGGGTGGATAAAAGGATAGAGGATGCATGAAGTTCATGGGAGTGTATTTGGTTAATACTATGAGTAGAAGAAGGGGATTAGATTTAGGTGGCTTGGATGGGTTAGGTGGCTCTAGGAGTACAAGATGAGGATTCGATGGGTTTGAAAGTTTCAACGGTTTGGATGGTGTTAGGAGTGGGAATATAAATAACAGGTTTGGGATGGAGAAGCGGCTCATCACTAATGACTATAGATGGTGGAGTGGGGTGAAATGACCCTATAATTTTGGGATGTGGATTTGGTGATGAATTATTTGAGGAGTCCTTGGATGGTATTTCGAATGGGATACTTGCATATTTTAGGCTTAGATGGATGGTTGAGACTAGATGGAGGATTATGAATAGCTAGAGGACTAGGATTATGAATTGGGGGATTAGGATTATATGGAGAAGTAAGTATGTTGGATTGGAGGGAGGATTAAGGTATGAGGAAGTGGAAGGTAGAGTAATAGAGGAGGAAATGGATGGTGGATTAATATAGGAGGAAGTGGATTGTGGGTTGAGATAGGAGGACATGGATTATGGGTTGAGATAGGAGGATGTGGATTGTGGGTTGAGACAGGAGGATATGGATGGTGGATTTGAACTAGGGATGAACGTGATAGTTTTTTTGTGCAAAGATGGAGATATGGATAGTGGATGAGAGGGATATGTGGGGGATAGATAAGAGAGATGTGGATGAGAAATAGGATGGAGATATAGATATGAGAGCCAATTTATTTCTATTGTGAAAGGTAGCATAACTATTGATAGTGGGTGTAGGTGGACGAATACTTAGATAACTTGGATGAGTGATTAAATTTTGGAAGATTCTTTTAGAAAGATTTATAGAAATTATAGCATCAAAGGGATCTATTACGTACTCATCTTGATCAACAAGACTTTCATCATCATCAATGTAATTGGGATCTCACTTGATCACTATTTTTGGTTGTGTTGAGGAAGGATAAAGATTCATGATATTGGATTGGATGGGTATGGGTGATGGAATATTTGGGAATAGATGATTAGAGGGAAGATGGAATGGATTAGAAGAATGTGGGAGAAGGGATCTTAAGATTTTTTTCAATATTAGAAGACCCTAGCAGTGGATATATTAAAGCTCAATTGGGATTTATATTAAGCTCATATTTGGATTTGATTTGATCTTAGATTAGGATGATTTTTGTGATATGGAAGGAGGGTATCCTAATGTTCAAGGATGCATCTAAATTGATGAGGTGATTATTGGATGAATGGTTGATAGTATCCTCTCAACTCGGGTTGAGATTCTATTTCCAAGTTCAATTTGATGAATTTCCTACTTGAGATAGGTTAAGTTATCATGCAAGAGAAGATATTGATGTAAACTATACCTTTTCCTCAAGGTGAAACAATTTGAATGAGGGATTACTAACTTGGGATAGGCTATGTTCCCAAGAAAGAATTATGATAGATGATTGACTAAGAATTTAGGATCTCGATTAACTATCCACTCTTACATTTTGAATTATGGATGATTTGGATGTTGATACGATGCATTTAACTAAATCCTTGTTCAAAGGGGACAATGTTTTAGATAATTTGATGGTCATCAATGAGATGAAAGTGATCATCTAGAGTTGGATATGAAGTGGAAAAATGATTGGATTATAGTTTTAAACTTAAGAGGACACTAGCTATCCATGATAGGAAGAATTTTTTCTCTATTTTTTTGTATGGCGCATGGATCCACCCAAAAATAGTGAAGATCCACCCTTTTAGGAACGTATCCTCCTAAGAACACAATCACCTATCAATAGAAAAAATCCATCTAAGAAGAATCACCTATCAATAGGACCACACAAGGATAAGACATATCCACCCAAAGATGTATCTGCCTATCCACGAGACAAAGTCAACAAAGAAGGATGGTTGACAAGTTTGACTAAATAGAATTTCCTATTAAGAATGTGTATCCACCTATCTAGGGTAAGGTTTCCTATCAATGGAATCACCCATGTGAAAATGGATCCACCTAAGGAAAACAAGATCACCCATCGATAGAGTAGATCCGCATAACAAAGGTGATATAAGACTCACAAATAAATCCACCTATTTAAAAATAGAGATACCCGTGCATAGGGAATATCCATACAAGGATGAATGAATAACCTAAATAACACAATCACTCATGAATATAATAGATTTACCCATGTAGGAACATATCCACCTAAGGACAGAGAAAAATTGCCTATCTAGGGATGACAACTAGATAATAAAGGTTAACTCTTAACTAGATTGGTAGACATGGATAGGATGGAGTAAAGATACACACTCATTCCTAGAATAATACACACAATATTACACAAACCTAGATTAATCAAGTGAGAGTGATAACCTACTATAGGCCCACTAATCGGGAGACTAATATCTCAAAATTGGAATGAGGTGTCTCTCAATCAAGATTAGGTAGATAGGGATCCAATGGAACAAGGTCTCTCATTTTCCCTTTCTTTGGAGGTTCTTAGACCTTTCCTAAAGATCTCATATCTCTACTCAAAGAGATACAAGGTGAGTAGATTAGAACATGATACTATACCCTACACTACAATAGACAATGGTTGAAAGGTCTTAAACTATATTGATGCAAGATCTCTAGTACATCCTCTAAATATCATAGGGGTACATGAGGAATATCTATGAATGCTAGTCCATCATAAGGATGGATTAGGAACATCAGTCAAGCCATTTAAACTGGCCCCACAATCCTATCTTGGTATCACCCAAGTATCGAGCTTCACTAAACACAACACAACTAGATTGGGGTACAACTTTCATTCTCCCCCTTTATATACCCTGATGGTTCACGTGATTGAGATCATCCCTTAGGGTGATAAAATATACAATAAGGCCTCCTAAAAGGAAATAAATGCTAGGTGTTTCTAATCTCTGAGCTCACATGTAGATTAAAGGCAAAGAAAACATGCAAATTTAGCACTCTTAGGTGACATAACAAATTACTTAGATTACTTTTTGGTTTCTGATCCCCAAGCTCACCAAATGGTGCAAGGGGAGAGCATACACCAATGAAGAATCAAAAACAAAGAACACAAGGTTAACTAATCCTTTAGAAATTGAAGTATGCCAAAATTAGTGGAAAAATTAAGATCTTTGACTACGAACCTATAGAGGATATGTTAGTAGTTTGATTTTTGATCTTTGACAAATGATATTAAGCTGCACAACAAGATGATTAGTTACCAAAAGTGATCAAAATAAGTTGAATATTAAATCCCAAAGGGGTTGGGACACCCACCCCAACAATAGGGGGTGTGGGGAGACTCATGCAATCCTCAGTGTATAAGGGTCTAGAGGTGAAGCCCCTAGAAAATGTTTTTTGGAAAGGAAAATAATAAAGTGGAATATAAAACTTTGACCTAAAGTGGATTTTAATACCTTCTTTTGTTGCTAACATATAGAGTGGAATTACTTAAGGATAGAGTGAAATCACCCCAGAAGTCACAGATTTTCCCAAGTGTATAGTTAGCCAAGTGTTGAGTGTATCCGCTCAAGAACTTGACTGAAACTTCCAAAGTAGCATATCCTCCCAAGTAGTGATGGATCTATCCATTTTTACAACAAAACCATGTATGTATCCATAGATTTACCCATATACTTTTGAACATGACCACCTATGCAAAGTCGCTTATCCTTAATAGATTTTCCTTTGGAGGTGCAGGTCTATCTATGAGCATGATTTACCTATGTTAGTGTACCACCCTTCTAGAGTAGGTTCACCTATGTAGGTGAAAATCTACCTATGAGAAAATTCACTTTTGTGTGAGTGTATCCACCCTTCTAGAGTAGGTATGCCTTTGTAGGTACGGATTCACTTGCTCCTCATAATAGGGATCTAGTTGTTAAAAGGCCAAAGTGGAGCTAGCTATGTGGTAATGGATCCACCTATTTGGAGTGTATCCACCTCTGTGTAATTATTTCAAAGAAAAATTCTCATAAAAAACTAAGAAATGATGTTAGCAGAACTGTAACATGGGTCCCATCGTGTGTGCCAAAATATGTGAAGTGAAAATGTGTTCAAACTAAATGATTTAACAAATAAAAACTAAATAAAGACAAAATCAAAATAACACTCAAATTAGATGTAGAGAGCTCCAACTGATGTAACAAGCCTCCTATTGAATAGATTTTCCTATGATTTTTGATTTCAATGAGTGGTCATGAAATTTCAGTAGCATAACAACACTCTAATGAAAATGATAGAGATTTTTGATAAAATGGTTAAGCGATGGATATATATATTTTAGGGGGAAATGGATGAAGTGTTAGGATTGCTTGATGAGGATCAAGGGTTGAGGATGAATGTGATCTCTCAAGCCAAAAAGTTGTGTCATGTGGCACAAGGAGTGGGCTTGGGAGAGAGATTATACCATGAAGGGACAAAGCCCATGTGATTGATGTGATGGGGAGGGTTGACCCATTTAATCATAGATTAAATGTGTGCAAATGCTTAGTGGGTAGGTTAGGTGGGGATTAGGATTAGGATTAGTGCAAGTGGTAGGAATTGGAGGATGTGACATGTTAGAGGGATTAAATAAATATGATTTTTTATTTAATTTATGGGATAAAAAAGGTAAGGTAGGATAGAATGTGAGTACAATATTCTTCCCTCATAGTATTTTTAACATTCTCCAAAGTTTCTTCATTATGCTGCATTCCTATTTCAGGGAGAGTGTCTTCACCTATGGTATAAGCCATTTCTATACTGGCCTTCAGGGCTTCATTTCTCCATATACCCTCATAGTTTTCTTCAGGATTCTCCTCACCCCCACTTGTTTGTTCTATGCTTTGTGGCTTTAGTCTAGGAGACACATCACCAAGATGTTCACTTGTCAATGCAAGGTCCTCTATCTCTTCAGAAGGGAGAGTCTTTGTTTAAGGTTTCTTGGCTTGGTGTGTCTTTTTATGCTGGTTCTGACATCTAAGTTCCCTAGCTGCTTTTCCAGTTTTCTTACTAGAGGATTCTATAATCTCCACATCAGTGAGAGAATGAGCTACCTCTACTAACTTATCCAACCTACAAGAAGTTCTTCTTGAGCTTCACCTAACGGTAATTAGGATTTCCACAATAGGTGAGATTGAGGCACTCTTAGGGATAAGACTAGGTTTCTTGGGGGTTTCACCTACAGGATTTCCCTTTGATTTCTTTCCTTTAGAAGATAGAGGTTCTTCTGTAACCAGTCTTTTTAGTTTTTTTATTTATGAAGATTCCTCAGCTAGAGTTTCTTGTGCGGCAGGGCTTCTAGTATGTTCATTACTCAAAAAAGCATCCCTTTCTAGCAGGGGTTGTATAGAGCGGAGGTCATGCATGACTATGAGCTTGATTAACCCATGATGGGAAAGGGAATTCACATGACCTTTTTGAAACTACCTATAGGAACGCTTAAGCCAACAATGCAAGTAATATGGAAGATTAACAAGCTGGGCATGTCTCAAATGCGACATGAGACGAATATGATGTGCACGAATATACTCATATCTACCTCACAAGTAATATATTGCATTAAAAAAATTTCTACCTCACCCCATGGAGATGGAAAAGATTTCCATCAGTGCCCTTGGCCTTGCACATACTCAAAGGATTCTCCTCGTTGCAGGAACTACTTTCGTTGGAGCTTAAGATTGGTGACCCCTGTGCTAGAGTTGGGAAATAACACATCTCCCATCTATGGAAGACCAGTGACTAAAGAAACCATTTGAACTATGACCGCAAATTGCAAACCCCTTGAAGTGGCACTCTTTTTATGAAACCCGACTGCGAAATTGATGATGACCTCCTCATCAAAAATACATAGTTTCTTGAAATATGCTATCCAACTAGCCTGTTTAAAAATCTTATATGCTTCTTCACTGGCAAGGAGTTTCCTCATAGATAAGGGTTTATGCCTAGTATGTTCACCTCCCATGGTGCTGAGAATGTGGTAGGAGCTTCAAGACATTTTATAGTTGCAAGTAAAATAGTAGGAAATGGTTTAAAATTTAGGGTTTATCAATGGCAGGTTACAGGTACAGTAGGTAAAGGATTACAACAACAGACTGAGGTAGCAAGTGATGTGGAATTATTAGCAGGTAAGGTTCAGCCAACCCATATAATAATGAATAGTTAATTCTTACCCCCTGAGCTTAATGGTAAACCATGCTAGTCACACCAATAATTATAATAAAAATAAAAACTATTAAACAAGTTTAAAAAAGAGAGAGAGTACTCCCTGATCCAAGCTAGTGGTGACAACTAGAGGAATGATGACATGTGATCCAGGCTCGTGGTGACATCACAGAGAAGTATGAAGAAATTCACACCATGAAGAATGATAATGGAGTAATATAGAAGAAGAGGTCCACTAAGCACAAGTGTAGCAGATGTGATGGAAAAGACATTGGCAATAACATTAATGCGACGACGATGGCAGGTGATGACAAGACCGTGGAACCCACAAAATGGAACAACCCCATGGGAGCACATAGAGGCCGATTGGCAGGAGTTTGGAAAGCAGCAGGAAGAATAGGTCCTACTGCCAAACCAAAGCAGCGTTAAGGTCTAGGAGAAGAGATAGCGACAAGAAGAAAAGAATTTCCTTCTGCCTAGAAGGAGCCAGAAACTATAAAAAGCTCTTGTCACATCATAGAATAGGTAGCGATAGGAGATATCATTGACTAATTGGCAGATGTACGTTGAGAGGGTTGTATTTTTTGTTTTTTCTTCTTCTTTTTTATGCAACAATCAACTATCGGTGACATGGTTTTCAACCCATTGCTGCCTAGAGGCATCGGGAATCCAATTTTCACCTCTAAGTTATTGTAGTAGTTAGCATTTTCCAAAAACTAATTTTCAAACACTAACTGGTCAACAACGCCAAAAGGTTTTTGCTATTGGATCTTTTTTGTCCCTTTTCTTTTCTTTTTCCTTTTTTTTTTCTTTTTTTTGTATGAATTTTATCGATCAATTTTGAAGGAGACCAAAAGGAAATACAGTGAGTTCATGTGCCACCTCTAAGAAGAAATCTTCTTTGGAAAGAGGCTTCTTGTACAGTTTGAGGCTGTGACCATTGACAAAGAGAGTCCTTTCGGAGTCCACTGTACATAGATGAAGAACACCATTAACATATATTGTATGGATCTCGTAGGGTCCCAGCCACCATCTGTGAAACTTTCCTTTGAATTCTTGGAAGTAGGAGTCATATAAGAGTGCCCAATATCCAAGTTGGAATGGTCATTGTCGAATGTGACAGTCATTCCATAGAGCACACTATTTCTGAACAACCTCACTGTGAAAGAGTGCTTCCTAGCACAATTCATCAAAGGAATGTAGTTGATCAATGCATTCCTTTTGTGCATCAGAAATAATCATTCCCAATTGTAGTGCATTGCGAAGAGTTTTTATCTCAAACTCAATGGGAAGAATTTCCTTCTTACCATAGAAAAGCTCGTAATTGGTCAAACCAGTGGTGGTCTTCCATGTTGTTCGATAGGACCACACAACTTCAGGGAGTCATGTAGCCCAATCGTGCTTATGAAGAGAACTTGTCTTATTAAGAATATTCTCAATCTCTCTATTGGTGACTTCTACCTTCCCATTGGCTTGAGGGTGATAGGGTGTAGACTTAAGATGGCAAATTTCATACTCACGAACCAAGGAAAAAATGAGCTTAGATGTGAATTGTGGTCCTTGATCTGTGGTTATCTCTCATAACACACCAAACCTTGCAAAAATCTCAGAGTACATGAAATCTACTACTTTTGTATCTCTAGCATGTTTCAAAGCTACCACTTCAACTCACTTGGTTATGTAATCAGTACATACAAGGATGTATTCCTTATTTCTTGATGGCGGGTTGATTGGGCCAACAAAATCAAGGCCCCACTTCTCAAATGGATCTATGGACAACTGCAGGTGTAAGGGCATCTCATTAGAGCATGTGCATCAGGATATATGCTGACACTTGTTGTAATGATGAACATAGCTTTTACAATTCTTGTGGATTGTAGGCCAATAATAGCCTGTAGTGAGAATCTTCTGAGAAATCCTCTGAGTAGCAAAGTGTCCTCTGCATGGTTCCATGTGGCATGCATGAAGTATATCAAAGACATCATCTTTGGGTACACAACGTCGCATGACATTGTCAATACCGGTGTGGAAGAGCAATCCATTGATCCATGTGTACTATCCACTGAGTCCAACTAGCTTCCATCATTCCCTCAGAGAGAAATGTGGTGGGAACTTGCATGTAACCATATAGTTTGCAATATCAGTGAACCATGGGCTCTTTGTTGATATAGCAAAGAGGTGATCATCTAGAAATGTATTGTCAACTGGAGTAGGTTCATTGTCTAGCTATTGTAATATGGAAAAAAATTCTGCAACCACATTTTCTCGGCCAGGCTTATCAAGTATAGTTATATCAAATTCTTGGAGTAAAATAAATCATCTAATAACTCTACCAGTTACCATAGGTTTATCCATTAAAAATAGAATTTTTCGAATGATTTGTGTGGACAAATACTTTATATCCAATAATATAATGACGAAACTTATTAATTGCATACACAACAGCTAAAAACTCTTTTTCAGCTATTGTGTAGTTTACCTCGGCCCCTGTGAAGTTCTTGTTGATGTAGTAGATGGAATAGAAGAGATTATCCTCTTTTTTCCCAAGCACAACTCCCATCAAACAATCTAAGGCATCAGTGTGAATATGAAATGGTAGTTCCTAGTTTGGACCTCTAAGGACCTGTGTGGTTACAAGTTTTGTCTTGATGGCCTTGAAGGCTTCTTGATGCTCAGGTGTCCAAGAGAATGCAACGTCTTTAGCTAATAAGGCAAACAAAGGTTAGGCAATCTTGCTGAAATTTTGGATAAATCTTCAATAATATCCTACATGACTGAGAAAACTACGAACATCTTTTTGGCTAGAAGGTATAGGCAAGTCTTGAATAATTTGGATCTTTTTAGGATCCACTTGGATACCTTTAGAGGTGATATAATGGCCAAGCACTATCCCTTCAGTCATAAGCATATGGCACTTTTCATGAATCAATGACAAATTGGTATCTATACAATGCCTAAGTACCTTTTCTAAGTTTCTTTTAGCCTCTTCATAAGTATTACTATGGAAAGTAAAATCATCCATATACACCTCAACACAATCATTGACAAGATCCACAAAAATACTCAAAACTGCTCTTTGAAAAGTGGCAGGGGAATTACATAGACCAAATGGCAAGATACTATAGGCAAAGGTGCTCCAAGGGCAAGTGAAGGTGGTTTTTTCCTGATCTTCTGGTGCTATGTGAATCTAGTTGTACCCACTAAACCCATCTAGAAAAGAGAAAAACTTCTTACCTGCAAGAGTGTCCAATACTTGATCAATAAAAGGTAATGAAAAATGATCTTTCTTAGTAGATTTATTTAATGCTTTATAATCAACACAAATTATCCTTTTACCATTTTTCTTAGGAACCACAACTAAAGGAGAAACCCATTGACTATCTGAAATAGGATATATAAATTTGACATTTAACATTTTTTGTAACTCCTCCTTAACTATTTCATGCAAGGAAGGGTTGAGCGAACATTGTGGTTGATTAATTGGACAACCACCTTCTTCAATGTAAATATGGTGGGTGCAGGTGTCAGGATGAATTCCACGGATGTCTTGGTATTCCTAAGCAAATGCATCTTTGTTTGTTCTAAGGATGGTAATAAGATCTTGGATTTTTTAAGGGGTTAACTATGGATTAATGTTAAGTGTGCGATTAGGAAAAATTTCCATATCTTCTAATTTTGTAGGTGATTCAATGGCTAAGACTTGGGAGGTGGATGGCATATCATTCAAATTTGAAAAAGAGAAGAATGAACCATACAAGCAATTATGGGGCAACAACTGATGCAATGTGATAAAGTGTTGAACAAAATGTGAACTACCCACCAATGGAAAGTTCCCAAAATGACATTCAGTAGTTATACCTAAATGGAGGAACGTGCTTTCAAAAATTTCATTAAACATATACCTATTGTGAAGAAAATTAACAAGAACATTATCCTCAGTAGGTTCCTCCATATCTAAGGCTTTATCAATTGTTAGAATTGGCAATGACTCGTCTAAGTCACTATCAATCCAAACTGGGTCCTCTGTCTCCAAAAAAGGTTGTGCTGGAGGGTATAGAGTTAGTTGTTTCTTCTGTTCACCATTGGAAATGACCATGTTCAGTGACCGGAAATTGATAAATGCATCTGTGGTTGCTAACCAAGGTCATCCCAAAATTAGGGGGTATCCACCCAACTTGATTTTTGGCTACAAAATCACAAAGTCAATTGGGTATTCCCAGAAATCAATAAAAAGGATTACATCTTCAATCACACCTTCGAGCTTGACCAAAGATCGATCTACCATTTGAAGAACTATGTGAGTAGGCTTAAGTTCTTCTAATGACAGTCTTTCCTTTGTCTCATTTTTCATAACATTAATTGCAACACCCAAATCCACAAGGGTATTAGGAATACTTACTTTACCAATAGATACCTTATGATTGGGCTCCTTGGATCAGAGTACTTTGGAATGGTTATGTTCCCAAGCATAAGATCTACCAACTGTAATATGACTTGGATTGTCTTTAGGTCTTTCTTCTTCTTTTGCATTCGAGTATATATATCGTGAATTGTTTTTGTATAGACTGGAATGTCCTTGATGGCCTGTAATAAAGGAATCTTGATGTTAACATTGGGAAACTCATTAACAAAATCAAGTTCAGATTGAGAGTCCTCCCTTCGTGTTGGTTCAGACTGAAATCATTTGGGAAAGGGAGGTTCTTTGGCTGACTCTGTTTTTTACTCCTCATTGAATTTTGTGATGGTGGAGCCTTGAAGAGCCTTCCCCGACCTTAATTGAACTCCATCTAGTTCTAATGTATTTATAGGATAGGTGGGGTAACTTGTTACCTCATTATTATACATAGGTTGGGTTACCTTATTGTTGGGATTTGGATTTGGTTGGGTTGGCATTCATGTAGGTCTTGGTGGTTGTGAAAGATGGTTTGTTGGATTGACCGGTTGAGCGATTGATGATGGCAAGGCTGGAAGAAGTTTTTGTTCCTGTTGGTATGGATTGATCATAGGAGGAGGTGGAAATTTTTATTGTGATGAAAATGGTTATTGTTGGTATGGTGATGATTGTGGTGATTGTGGCCTCCATGCCTTTTGCCATAGTTGTGAAGTATACTGAGATTGTGGCTTCCATTGAGGGTATGGGGATTGTTGCCAACTCCCATACCATCTCGGTTGATAAGAATTGGGTTGACTAGGTCCAGTGGAAAAATAATAGTTCATCATGTTAGGGTGCATTACTTGGGATAGAAAGGGTCGCCTAGGGGCCATGTAATAGATGGGTTCCTCAGAATATTCCATTGCAGTCATACCTATAGGATGAGGCCTCAAGGTATAACTTCTATTGACTTCCTTTAAGGATGAGATGTTTGTCCTATTATAGGCCATCTTCAATGCCACGCTTCTTCCCACATATAGGAAAAAACACTGGTAAGGCCTTTTCTACCTCTTCTTGCTTTCTACGGGTATACAATGTATCCATTTGTTTACCCATGTGACTCAATAAATCATTTTTAAGGTCTTTGAGTAAATTACCTATCTCGCACTTGGTGATATCTGTTGAAGTTCCCGCAAAATGCAGTTTTCCTAGATAGTTCCTTCCCAAGGGTTGAGACTTGGAATAGTTCCTACAAATCACATATATCGTCATAGTCCATCTTAGAAATATTCCCTTTACCTATTAAATTTAATGCTTCCATGACACCATCTCTTATGCCTCTAAGAAACAAAATTTTAATGGTATCATCATTCAACCCTTGTTGATGAGATCGTTGAAGACTAAACATAAAGTGTTCAAGATAATCTTCCACAGACTCGTCTTCCTTCTGTGACATATGGAAGAGTTCATTCCAGTTTTCCTTGGTTTTACAGTATTCTTGGTACTTGTCCAAGAAAAAATCCCTCATGAAATTCCATTTCCTAATGTTCCTGAGATTCATAAACCAAAATAGGGATGCGTCCTTTAATGTGGCTAGGAACAATTTGAGCTTTTGCGCATCATTATGATAATCATAATTGTTGCACAACACATCAAGTTCAGAAAAAAACATGTCAGGATCCTGAGTAGAAAGGCCACAAAAAATAGTTAAACTTGAATGAGGAATATTCTTCATAGGGGCGTCTCGCTCGAGGTATGTGATAGGACACTCAAAAGTAATCAGATTATTATTGGCCAACACCCTATTACCATTGTTGTTTTTTTATTATTATTGGGATTCATGACATCTAATGCCCAAGGAGTAAAATAGGTTCTAAATGGCTCGTGGATTTCTTCTAAGAATGTACCAACTTTACCCCCATAAGACTCTTGGAAAAAAGAATTCAACCTTTTTGCATAATATCTCAGAAGAGCTTTGGATGAGTATTTGTGGGTGTCTGAACAATAGTGGTCTCAATAGCACACTTCTCAAGATCAAGTTCAGGTAATTAGAACTAATGATTGCAACTTAGTTTTTAATATCTCCCGAGTTGAGCTACCTCCTTCAATGGGTGATTTTGACTTATCTTGCAATTCTTCGGGTTGTGGACCCTTAGTGGATGGTTTTGATTTATTTTTTGGGTTTTTTAGGTTGAAAAATACTTCCCTTTTCTTTTCTAATGAATCTTCCTCTACTATCCCTATTACGATTCATGCACCTAAATGACTTATGACAAAGCAAACTCAGGGTAGTTGTCCAAACAAGTTCGACTATCGTATGAACTTTCCCTTTAGCGCAATGCTCCTAGCTTAATTTACTAGAAATGTAGGCCTTTAACACCATCCATCGGAAATGAAACCAAAATGATTGGAATAAAATATAGTCTTAAACTGCTCTTGAAATGGGTTTGATTTAATCTTTTAGAAATGGTTTCCTTAGTCCATCCTAAAATGTCAATCTAGGAACATAGGCTTTTGAACCGTGTTGTGGAAATATGCCGAAGGGCTACAATTAGTAAACCCAGGGTTGATGGATGCAATCTAGGATTGAAAACTAGAATTGAAAACACATTCTTTAATCTAAAATTCAAAAGCACACTTTGAAAATAAATGAAATCCTTTCTTTAAAGGATTGTTTACCTATTTTAATCAATCTATTTCTTATCTAATGAAAACTCAATATATTATGACATACAAATATTAACGACAACCTTTTCAATAGTAAAAGAAAGAACTCAATTTCCAAAGATGTATCAAATAAGTGTAGGGGATAGGAAGTTTAATTGCTATAGGAGGTTGAAGTGCGACAGGAAGATGAAGAGTGACAGGAAGATGAAATATAGCAACAAAGCGATGAAACATGAATGGAGTGTGACAGGAGCTTTATAGAATGAATTACAGTATGAAAGACACAATAGTGAGCCTACAATCGGGACACACCCCTTGCTCCTCAAGTCACAATTACTTTCCAGAGAGAATTCATTGCAATTCAGATTAATCACATAGGCTGCAATGTTAATGATCCTTAACTTTGAATAGAGATTAAAATAAGTCACAATACTTCTGAAAACATACATTCAACAAAGATAAAATTGCACGACACACAAGAGATATAAGCTAATAAACCACAAAATAATCTCACTAAGCTTTATGGGAGGGGGGCCTTCCTCTGGTCCATAGGGTGAGTAGATAGAATGAACTACTATAACTTAGTCTGCATGCAATTTCATCAAATATTTCGTAAATAAAAGATAGAATTGGTCTGCTTAAGTCTATATATCATCTATCATTGATTACCTTTTTATTATATATACATATATACTTATCAATTGGACAAGTATCAAGAAAAATCAAAATGATAAAGCAGTAGTTTGTTATGGTTGCTGGCCAACAAACATATTAAACATAGTCTTTGGTTTGGTCGCAGGCCACGCAACCATTATAGTTTCGAAATAGAAAGTTTGAAATAAGCAACAAGAACAAAAATGGATCAACTTATTTCACACGCATCCCGCGTTTCCCATATTATGCTACTCTGAACTTGTCACTTACATAATTTGTTTCCTTCTCCATATTTAGTTCCTGTAGCAAAATCATCCAAAATTTATTATTTCCTCAACAATTTCAGCATTTCAAAAGTATTCTCTTCTTTTTGAAAACATATCAAATATTCTTCATTTCCCTAACAATTAATGGCAAGGACTTAGGAGAAGGTAAAAATGGGAGAAAAGTTAAAGGAAAAGGATATGGAAATTAGGCACATTTGACACCCATCAATAAGGAGGGTAGATGTATGATATGATGGGTGTATAAAAGAAATGTATGCCAAGAAGAGTCCAAATCATATATATATCTTTTCCTCTTTCTATATCAAGATGACACAGAGGATGGATGGATTAAGATAAATGGGATATGATAGGTAGGATGGGTTTGATAGGTGGAATAAAGAAGATGGAGGAGGGGATGCATAGAATGAAGTTTCCCCCAAGTGTGGAGAGTAAATTGATGGGGGGTTTACACATGATGTATGTTTTCTAGGTTTTCATCATGGTACTTGTCCAAGGTTCATCTTTGAAAAGATTTCACCATTGCATGAATTTTTTATTTTAATTGTTTTTAGTTTCTTAGATTTTTCACTTTTTTTTGTTTTTTGGATTTTAGGATTTTATGTGGATGTAGATGGATGAGGAAAGGGATGTGGATAAATGTATTTACAAGATAGGTGATAAGGATAATGGGGAAGGACTCTTGCATCTAGTTCCATAAGAGGTAATAAGAGTCCATGTTTGAAGTGGTTACTAGATGTTGGTACAACCTTATTAGGATAGATGGATTATACAAGGGCACACATTCAAGGGATTTGATGGGGGAAATATATGGTATAGTGGATGGAAGGGGAGTGTGATGGGTAGATGTTGTGAGGACCAACATTGGCACATATTATGATGGCTCTAGAATGATTGGAGGAGAAAGAGATGGAGGATGTGGGGATGATGGAGTTGGGATAGTGTGTTTTGGGACATAGGGACCCAAAATATATTTAGGAGATGGATTATGGGGATGCATAACTTTTGAATTAACAACTTTGAATTCCATTATGAATTTTTCATTTGAATACATTACGTCTTTTTATTTTATGATCCACATGGTGTTGATTTCTTCTTTGGTGGGTCAAATGCATGGTCATGCTTTTGTTTTGTAACTTTTTCTCTTTTTTCCAAAACCATTTCAATTGTCAAAATCAGCTTTCCTTCATCATCTAAAGGTGGGATCAAAGGGGAATTCACAAAATGTTGTCCAACCACTTTCTTCAAACATAAAACATGAGAAAAATTGTGTATTTTGTAATCCGGTGGAAACTTTAGCTCATAGGCTACTTCCCCAACCTTCCCGATGACATTGTAAGGTCCATGAAATTTTGGATTGAGATTTTCTGCCCTGCTTTTCTTTAGGCTACTTTGCTTATATGGATCTAAAACCCCACAAAGACCAATTCACCAACCTCAAAAACTCTCTCTATTCTCTTCTTTTCTACATACATTTATTTATTTATTTTGAGCATCATGTAAGTTGTCTTTAAGAGACCTCAATTTATCTTGACTTTTTTGCACAAAGTCACTTGCTATAGGGACTCTACTATCTAGAAACAATAAACCAGCAAGAGAAAGAGCATCATACCCATATGGGTAAGTGCACCAAGATGGTTCCCAAAAAGGGGGCTTAAGTGGCCATTTTTTTTTTGAAATCAGGAAATTTTAACCTTGGATGTGAAATTGAGGATAGTTACACTCAAAATTTTGAGATGGAACCAAAAAAGGGATCAAAGTGCTCTGAGTCTACTTTCTAAACTACTAATTTATTTTGAAAATGGTTGAGATTAAGGGGTTCAACAAAGGGATGTACACAAATTGGTGATGTTGTTGTCGGGAAAAACATAACATAGCAACTCTTGTATGATCCTGAGCCATGATGACCTTTTTTTTTAGTATTTTTAAAATTGCTCATCAAAGTTAGCTAATAGTATCTAGTAGGTGCAAAAAAAATTTGATAATTTTTTAATGAATATTTGATTTTTCTAATTTTCTAAGTGGGAACTTCCTAAAAGCATAATTTTGGCGTGCTCCCCTACAAATTTTTGGAAAGTAATAGATTTTTGAAATTTTTATTTTTTAAATTTGTAGAATGGAGTCTAGTTTCTAAAAATGTAATTTATTTGAAATTTTGATGAATGGTTAATTTATAACGAAAGAAAACCAAACACTACTTTTTGAAAAAAAAACAGACATACAAACAAAAGAAATTATGGATGAAAGCCCTCACATTGTCAAAAAGTGAAAAAAATTATATCGTTGGAAAGCTAAGAGAGAATTTAACATTACCCATGTGTTTGATTTCGTCGATATTGAACCAAATGCTATCCTGACGGTCAACACAAACTCAATTATGTGAAAAATTGTAGAATTTGCAATAAACACATCTCCGATGGATGGAAATGCCCTCCAAACCTTTGGGTTGGTATTCCAAGGAAAATAACAAAGCAAAGGCTCGGGGATTCCCAAAGAAAAATATAACGCGAGTGCATTATTTACTAGTTTTCACTTTTTCTTCTCCGTGGAACATTTCTAAGAACAAATAACGTGCTCGCATTATTTATTCCTTTAGTGAAATGCCATTTTTTTGAATTTATTTTCATATGTTTGTATGTATATGTATGTTGGTGTGTCATGTATGTATGCATGCATGTATGTATGCCTATATGTATGTATTTACGCTTATGGGAGAGGGTGAGAGAGGGTGGGAGTGGGAGAGAGTGTGGGAGGGTGGGAGAGTGGGAGAGGGTGGTAGAGAGTGGGAGAGAGTGTGGGAGAGTGGGAGAGAGTGTGGGAGAGTGGGAGTTAGGGTGGAAGGGAGGGAGGAGAGAGTGGAAGAGAGTGGGAGAGAGTTGGAGAGTGTGGGAGAGGGTTTAGGGTGTGAGGGCATGGGAGAGAGTGGGAGAGAGAGGGAGGAAGAGAATGGGAGAGAGTGTG
>VDFB02140574.1:0-15349 GCA_007258455.2 Sequoia sempervirens
AATAAGTGTTATTCTAATACCTCTCATACAATTACTCTATTTTTCTTCAATATATATATGTGTATATGTATCTGTCTATGTTTCGAAGCATTGATTTTCACATACAGTTGGATTCCTTTTCCTAGTGTTTTTTTTGCTGCAATAATTTTTTTAAAACATAGAATGCTGATAAAAAAATGCAGAAGATGGAATTTGTCTATAATGTTGATAAATATAGGAAAAGGAGAATATACAAGATGTCTTGTTTCAAAGTGAAAGAAATTTCGTAGATGAAATACATAGATATCATTAAAAGGAAGACATTAAACAAATAGCAAAGGTTTTTCTTCAAAGCATACAATGTATACAAATAAGTTTATAAACATACCTGATTTTGATATGTACTGGAACATATCTAGTCATGTAGAAAGAAAAGGGGTGAATGCATAACTTTGGTATGTATTGGAGGATATCGAGGCCTATAAAAAGAAAAGAGGTGAATGTATAAGTTAGTAAAATATAAATTTATAAAACATACCTTGATTATGGTTACAACTATGGGAATATTTTAGGCATGAATTCTTCCACAGATGGCCTTCATATCTCCCTGTCCATCTATGCTTGCATCGATGCCAACATCATATTACTGCAAAGCAACATTTTATTTCAATCTATCAAAATATATATTTTTGGTTAGATGTGTATGGAATGGCAAAAAAACAGTGGGAAAACAACTTAAAACAACAATAGGGGGAGAAGGCAATGTAGATTGCAAAACACAACACTTGTTGAAGCATCCAACCTACCAACCAATGGAGGTGCATGGAAGATTTTTACCATTTTGTACCTGTTGAGCGAGGCAATCAACTCCACCACCACCAACCCATGTGGTCAACAATGTCCACCGTTGTTGTGAGTAGGCCCGAGAAAGCCCTCACAAATTGCCTAGAGTGTTATCATATATTAAGCAAAAAATGCAATGCACAAAAGACTATATAGCTCAAAAGAGAATTCTATAGATCAACATTATACATATACATATACATATGAATATACATATACATATACATATACATATACATACACATACACATACACATACACATACACATACACATACACATACACATACACATACACATACATATATATATACATATACATATATACATATACATACATATACATACATACATATATGCATATACATATACATATACATATACATATACATATACATACACATATACTTATTGGCCTTCATTTATTGTTTGTATTTATCTTTGTGCATCGTTGGAATTATACTCATTACCATATGAGCAATTGCAGTTAAATTTTCTTTCTTTCATCAAAAAAATATGGTTAGGGTTAGTAATTTTTTCACCTCTTCTATTCTCCATGTACTTGGCACTAAATATTATAGAGAAATAGAGAAGACTTGCCTGGGGTTTTTGATGATGACATGGAGCTTACCTCTTCAACAAAGGGTGTTACTAAATGTTGCTCATTGGTCAATAAGGATTGCAAAAAAATTATGAATTGAGAATTGAGAAGGCAACTGTTAGATAGTAAATATCTTTTTGATAGTTGTTCTCCAATTTTCCTATTTGTCTATAATATTTAGTTCCAAATAATGTAGCTTGATTTTTGAATTGACAAGCGAAGTATTATACAGATTGGTTTAGGAACGATATAATTTTAGCTCTGTCTTACTTTTATATTTATTAGACCTAGATGCACATCTATATTTTACCTTTCTTGTCTAGGCTAATCAATCAATTGGTAGACTATTATTTAATTATTTTAAGATACATATGCATAGAAATACATGGAAGACTTCAAGTTGTGGATTACATAATATTTATGAAAAATATGGAAGATTAAAGGATTTTC
This sequence comes from Sequoia sempervirens, assembly GCA_007258455.2. Classification (NCBI taxonomy): domain Eukaryota; kingdom Viridiplantae; phylum Streptophyta; class Pinopsida; order Cupressales; family Cupressaceae; genus Sequoia; species Sequoia sempervirens. The sequence continues at coordinate 1,873 of VDFB02140574.1, forward strand.
CTCTTTTAAAGAGTTATTAGTCATGTCTTTAATTACTAATATTCAATAAAAAAGTATTCTTTAAGAAAATGTCAGTCCATAACTTTAAGCAAGGGATATTTTTCCCAATGCTTATGTGACAGTAGATAATTTATTACTTTGATGTTATTTATTGTCATTTTTCTTATTTGAATATTAGTTATGATGGTCAAAGTAATTACACACAAACATATAAAAATATATATATGTATCCATGTGGATATAAATGTATATCTATGGATGATCACAAGAGAAATATCATGGTTTGAACATTGCAATATATAAAAAATATATATACAAGTATTGTATAGATTTCTTCGTTAACCATTTTCAGTATTTGGCTATTGTTATATGTTTTCCGTTGAAGATAATATTGCTATTAAATGATTACAAAGGGGAGAAGTGAATTTAGAATACGCATAGATGAACTAAAACTTCCACCATATAACAAGAATGAAGAATCATAGTGATAGTGCAGACTAAAAAGAATCTAGGCACCATGTTAGAATCAAAAGGATGGGACATCAATGAATATGCAAATATATATATATATATATATATATATATATATATATATATATATGAAAACATAGGAATAAATTATGTTCATATTTGTAAAACAAAATTCTTAACATCCCATAATGAGCATTAGAAAGGAAAGAGTAGGAGAAATGTTGGAAAGTACAAAAGAGCAGTCAAAGTGTAGGCTCACTAGTGGAGCCTTTTTCTGGAGCAAGGGTAGATATCTTTACTATGTCTAAAAGTAACAATTTACACTCTGCTTTGAAGTCAACTTTTGTTGCTTTCACAATCGTTGTTTTAAGCCGATCCTCAAAATTGTAATTATTTGTTCTGATCAAGACAGTAAAGATGTATGGTTTACAAACAAGGCCTTTAATAACAACAACAAGATCTGTTGCAGACTCAGAGTTGTCCTACAACATGTAGAGGTATTTTGTTGGAATTTGTAGTAAACTAGTGGTAGCTTCATCAAGAGCAATAGACCAAAGGCTGGCTAAATGGTCTCGTAGCTTTAACTGTAGAAGATAGTGATAGTTGCATTCCTCAATTTCCATTTTCCAATGATCACAAAACCAAACATTAGCACGAGGGTGTGTGCATTGTAGAAGTTGATAAATCCAACTTCACAGACCTCCAAGATCACCTGCATGCAAATAACCTGTCACAAAAAGAAGAGATGGCTCAAACAAAAAAGCAAGGGTGCTCTGAAAGCTGAAAATGTATTAATCAGAGAGTGCGATAAAATACAATGATCAATCCTTATAAAAGGAGATTGTGCAATCCTAAAGAAACCCTAATAGGTAGACATTTTAATAATTAATATAATTATTAAATGTCACAATGCTCTAAACTAAAAGTGAAATCTTAAAGAGAGGAATAAAAGGTAAATTAGCATAATTAAGTTAAAGAGCCTTTACTCTACTTACTTTAGATGAGGAAAAATGTAGCCCTAAGAAACATGTGCAAGAAGAAAAGTGCTACAATGCATGAAGAGAAGCAAACAAGGGGTCAAGGCTACTGGGAAGCAGGTAAAGTGCACGAGATACAGCCAAATCTTTTATGTAAAGTGGAGAAAGGGAGAAAACCTCATGGGAACAAAACTCCCCCCCAAAAGAGAAAAGAAAAGAATGAAATGCACTAATGAAAGAAGGATAGGAGGTGGATTACATGATACCCCCATAGACAGCTTCTATCATATAAGTACATATACAATGGTCTCCATAGGAGAGATATAAAGAGACAAGAAGGCCTCCCCAAAATGAAGAAACTCATGTCGCAATGGTAGATGCCTGATGTAGAATCCAAAAGGAGATCCTGAAGCGGAAAATGATATTCCTCCCCTTGGGAAGAAATGGATCCAAAGGATGATATTGAAGAAACCCTATGAAGAGTGAAGAACCAATCTGTCTCAAGATGGGTTCCATGATAGGATGCCGAAGAATCTCTCTGTCTAAACTGAAAAAAATGATGCCAAATCCAAAGTGATGTGGAGAATCCTGAAATGCAACCTCTGAATGCACGGATAATGGTGAGCGTACAGTGATAACCTGACTGTCAAGGTAGAGGAGATGAATGTCCTCAAAATAATCCTCAAGATCTACAGTGTGAGACTCAACAAACAAGAATGTGTCTGCAAGATAAGAATCCCATGATGTAGCAGATAATGAATGACCAAGATGGTCATGATGCTGAGTTGAATCCATAGGGGCCAATGTGGTGATACTGATGTCATCAGAAACAACAGATGATACATGTATAATCTCAGTTTGAAGAATAGGAACTGGGAGACAAGCCTCTGATCCATTGGAACATGTAAGGGTGTCTAAATACTCAAGCTCCTCTAAAGTATCATGATCAAAGGGTGTATTATCTCTCCAAGCAATGGGTAAAAGAGATAATGCAGTAGGATCCTTTAGAATGGAGAGAGAGATTAAGTCTCCATAGATCTCCCAAAGAGCGTTTCCAAAGTGGGTGAGGACAATCAGTATAAATTATAGCCCACATAGTGTCATCACATCAACACTTTGAACAATATAAGTCTACTATGTGATCTCTAATGATATCCCAAGCTATTTTTTCCCAAGCTAGTTTTCCCTCTGAAGTGGCTGGTTTAGGTATGATATCATACAAATAAGGAAAAATATTAATCCACCTACAATGTGTAAGTATGCCCTTTTCCCATGACTCATAATTACCCCATTCCAGAATTACAACTGAAGGGTGAGTAGAAAAACCCATGATAACTCTTAAAATTAAAAAATGTGAGAAAAATGACCTTACAACATGTAGATCAAATGAAATAGAGCCTAATGATGCAAACAGGAGGTTCCCAAGTGCCAAAACGTCCAAGTAATTAAGAAAACTATGAAAACACAAAATGATGAATAAAATATACCTGGGGAAGAATCTAGGAAAATAAGTCTGATCATTGTGTAGATCACTGAACCAGCTTTCCAATGCCTATTTTTTTGTGCATAATGGAGCTTGGATGCAAAAGTTATGCCCCTGGGAGTGCAAAAAACAAGTTCTGACTTTGACTAGCAAAAAATGGCAGCAAAATGGAAAAAATAGAAAATCAAACCTCCATCATCAGATCGGGCTCTGATACCATGTAGAAGTTGATAAATCCAACTTCACAGACCCCGAAGATCACCTACATGCAAATAACCTGTCACAAAAAGAAGAGATGGAGACAAAAAAGCAAGGGTGCTCTGAAAGCTGAAAATGTATTAATCAAAGAGTGGGATAAAATACAATGATCAATCCTTATAAAAGAAGATTGTGCAAGCCTAAATAAACCCTAATAGGTAGGCATTTATTAATTAATATAATTATTAAATGTCACAATATGCAAACTAAAGTGAAATCTTAAGAGAGGAATAAAGCTAACTTAATTAACATAAATAAGTTAAAACCTTTACTCTAACATGCATTTCTTTTGCATTCTTTCCCATTAACCAACAATAGGAAAGAAGGATAACAAAAGGACCTTATTTTTTGCAATTTGAATGGTTGCTTTAAAAATGGATTCAACAGTTTCTAGCAAACCAAGGCAATTGTTCAAGATGAATGCAATATTAACTTCATAATTTGAAGGATGCAGCCTATGAGGTGCAGAAGAAGATGAAACCATTTGTTCTACTTTGATTGGGCCCTTGGATCTAAGAGTTTTTTCGTCGTGAATAGAAGGGTTAATTTCAAGGATTGTTGCTATTGATGTGTTGATAACTTTACCATTAAAGTAGCCTACATAGCCATCCTACACAACAACTATGACTATATCACCAAATAGATACATTCACTCCAAGGAATCACCTTTTTCTTGCCAACTTGGGCCCCACAAATTAACATCAATGAAAGAACAAAAATATCATATAGTTTAATAGTTCGTCGGATTGTTTCAGTTCCATTTTTCTTGTAAACAGTTTATATGTACCCAACATGGACTACAATGCCAATAATATCAACCAAGCTATTATCACTATAATTGCTTATGTCACTAACTAGCACAAAAGTAGAGGTTTTTTTTGAACAAAAATCTCATCTTCACACCGTTTAATTATTGATTTTTCATCCAAAACAATTTCAAGGTTACTATTTAATTTATTGAATTTTTAATTTGCTTCCTTCACCGATCCTCTTGATATTAAATAAGTTGCACCCACCTCAACTCGACCATAATGCAGTTCAACAATATCATCGAAACAAGAAACACGTATTTCTATCCCCTCCATATCTATAATGTCAAAACTAAAAAGTTGGCCTTCACCTCTTTGTTTGTGGAAATTGTACATCTCTCTAATATTTGTTACATGCCCTTTCACTGTCCAAAAGTTTTCATAAATGTTCAAAGCTTTAATAGGGCTAACATTTGCAAGGCTATTTTTTTTTTAGGGGATAGCTACAAACCAAATTTAGGGGTTCGTTTAGAAGGAGAAGGTGAGTCTGACCCCAATATATTTTTTTTCTTGCTACTTGAATAGATACCTAGGGGTCCCAATGATTTGAAAATTAGACATAATCACAACTAAGATGAATATGATTAAGGCCCTAGAAAATAAGCAAAACAATAGATTCAAGACATTATATTAGGCACATACGAAGGAGAAAGAGATTTTTTTTAAATAGACAAGAAACAACGCAGCCCACCTTGAATCTTGGAAATTCCTAGAGATGTGGTCTCTTAAACATGTCCTGAGGGGTAGAATGAGGGAAAAGGGGGGTTCGAGAGAACCCCCTCTCCTTTTTCCTTTTCTTTGTTTTTTTTGGTGAGAGTCGAGTGGTGGAACACTCAAGCCTCTACAAGTTTGTTTGAACTAAATGAAACTATTTTTTGCATGGGGTCATTTTTTTCTTGTTTTCCTTCCTCCATCAAATTGTAAACCACTATTGTGGCTTCACCCCAAGGGACCCTATTTTCAAGGAACGTGAAAACAACAAATCATTGCATTTGGAAGGCAAGTTTCCTATTTGCATATGGTGTCCATCAAACAAGACAACCTTGTATCGCTCAACTTGCCCTTCATCACCACCAAATTTTTTGAAGGAAAGAAGTTGAAGGATCAGAGAGGGAATGGCATCTCCAACATTGATGGAACGAATTGCAAATGAAGTCCAAGTTGTTTGTTTCTTTGTATCCTACAAAGACAAGTTCAATCAAGGAAAATGCACATCAACACACCAAATGGATAAAATGAGTAAGGAAAACAAATTCTTCTAAGATATATTTTTATGTGTTCTAAAAGATCAATGCATATGTACTTCCACATCTATATGCTTTACTAGGGCCAACCATCTATGTATACATCTAAAGGCTAATAAAACTAGAGACATGAATAGTAAAGCGTATGTGGTGTATCTTTTTGTATTTGAGAATCCTAAAATTAAAGGAACTGAAAGGAAATGTTCAATTTTATTACAAGAGAGGAAGGAAATAATAACAACAAATTTGTAGCAAGTATAAGGGAAAGGAAATACAAACTTATGGAATCAAGATCTTGAGGCTAGTGGATGGTACCCTCAAATTCGGACTTCTTAGCAAGGCCTATGGGATGTGTCACCAAATCAATTTTTGGGGGATCTGGAGATCCATCAACAAAGCCTGATTCCACAAACATAGTTCTAGGACCTTTTAGAGGGAGGAAAGGTTGTAATTATAGTTGACTGATTGGCACCTCTATTTCACAATAAAAATAAAAGATTAATGTATTACAACATCTAATGGCAACTGGTAGACAACTTATAAATATTGATAATCTAGAAACCATTTTACTATTTTGATTAAATGAAAATGGCTATAACCATTCCACTTTTAATACTATCAAAACAACAGGAGATACAACAAAAACAATAGGAATAATATATGAAAATGTATATATCCCTATATGTATTTGTTTATTGTTGAGGTTGCTTATATATGTATGCACATGCAACTTTTTACTATATCTCTATAAATACCTATATGAAGATATTTGTATATGTTGCTACCTATTGCCTTCATTTTTTTTAATGTAAACAATAGAATATACAATAGCAAGAATCAAAATGATTAAGTACATATATGCATTGAATTTTCCCTTTGTCTACACATTTTAAAAAACACATATATATATATATATATATCCATATGTACTTTTGGTGGGGAGCTTTCTAGGCACTATTTATAACATGGAATTTCCTAATTATGTGGTTTGGCAGTCATGGAGTTGGTTGCCTCAATACAAAGAAGTAGAATGGTAAGTGTTTGCTCATGTGAGGTTTAACGCATCCTAGCATTGTTGCACCATTGCACTAGAGGAATTAAATGCAATATTCAATGTTGTAGTATGGGAAAGTATACTCCAAAATGTAGGAGAAAATATAGCGATTAAGTTGCATTGTCAAAAGAGGCATTGTGGTCCTTTAGTATATTTTACTCTTTTTGAATCAAAGTCTACACAAATACGAATAAAGATACCATACACATTTATTTCAATATACATTTGTATATATAAATTACTATTGGATTTTCAAACAAGTCAGACTGGTCTTGGTCTTTATACATGGATATATATATATGTATGTATGTATATGTACATTTTTAATTATGAAATGGAGAATTCAATACAAATATATATATATATATGTGCATATATGTATCTATCTATGTAAAAGTTGCAAGCAGCCCAAAGGTACAAATCAATGCCATGATTGCAGTTTGTAGCAGTCTACAAAATTTTAGAATTTACAAAAAGCTAAACCACAACAATAAACACTTTGTGACAAGGAGCTTGAAATAGATGAGGTAAAAAAATATAATGAAACATATTGATACAAGACAAACAATCTATGTGAGAGTTGGATTCTTAATTGTAAATTCAAACTACATTATTTGGCACTAAATACTATAGAAAAATAGTTAAATTCTCAAAGAACTATTAGGAATAAATGTAAGAACCACAGGAAAATTATAGATGATGAAAAATTCAACTTTAAAATATGGAGTATAGAAAAGGAAAACTACGATAATGAACACCTTGCTATGGGGAACTGAGAAAAACAATATCATGAAGAACACTTTGTTATCATGAACTTCAAACAATTGAGTAAAAAGGAACATCATGAAACATATTGATAGAAGACATATACCATGTTCCATCGAAACAAAATAACCACAAAAAAAATTTCAGAATTTTAAAAATTGAAAACAACCCTTGTTATAAGAACAATAGAATAATCTATTACAAGAAACTTAAAAAAAATGAGTGGAAAATAATATCATGAAACATATTGATACTCAAACATATAAGGGAAAAAGAACATCACATGAAACATATTGATACAAGACAACCAATCTATGTAATAGTTGTCTTGTCAATTCTAAATTCATAATTTTTTTGCAATCCTTATTGACCAATGAGCAACATTTAGAAACATCCTTTGTTGAAGAGGTAAGGTCCATGTCTTCATTAAAACCCTCAAAAAATTCTTCTCTATTTCACTATAATATTTAGTGCCAAGTAATGTAGCTCGAATTCCCAATTAACTTTGTGGCCTTATAGCCATTTTGCACATATTATTGCTACCCATTGCATTTACAAGTTCTATTTAATGTGGGTTTACTACCAAAGAATGTAGCTCAAATTTTCAATTCACAAGCCAACTCTTACATACACTGCTTGACTTGTATGAATAGGAAAATAACAGATGATGAAATAGTCAACTTTAAAATATGGAGTATAGAAAAGGGAAACTACAATAATGAATAGCTTGCTATGGGGAACTAAGGAAAACAATATCATGAAGAACACTTTATTATCACAAGCTTCAAACAGTTGAGTAAAAAATCACATCATGAAACATATTGAAACAAGACATATAAAATGTTCCATCCAAACAAAATAATCATAGAAAAACTTTAGAATTTTAAAAATTGAAAACAATCCTTGTTACAAGAGCAATAGAATAATCTATTATAGATAGCTTCAAATAGATGAGTGGAAAAGAATATCATGAAACATATTGATACTCAAACAAATGAGGGAAAAAGAATTTCATGAAACATATTGATACAAGACAACCAATCTATGTAATAGGTGCCTTGTCAATTCTAAATTCATAATTTTTTGGAATCCTTATTGACCAATGAGCAAAATTTAGGAACATCCTTTATTGCAGAGGTAAGCTCCACGTCGTCATTAAAAACCCCTGGCAAGTCTTCTCTATTTCTATATAATATTTAGCACCAAGCAATGTAGCTCGAATTTCCAATTAACTCTGTGGCCTTATAGCCATTTTGCACATATTATTAGTACCCATTGCATTTACAAGTTCTATTTAATGTGGGTTTGTTGCCTGTAGACACGGAAAATATACTGATTGATCCTCTACACTTGATCCTAATTTTACTAACACTAGTTCATCCTAAATCATCTCTTTTACTAATCATTTCATTAAATAATATCTATTTGATTAAATTCATCACATTTCATCTCCTAATTAAATAAATCAAATTTATTTGATTAAGTCATCATCTCCTATTAATTAAATAAATCACTTTGTTTAATTAATCCTATAGTCCCTCTTTCAATTAAATAATTCAGTTTATTTAATTAAGCTCTAAGGTCACCTCCCTTAAATTAAATAAATTAATCTTTATTTGATTTAATCTAGCATCATCCTCTTTAATTAAATAAATCAAACTTTATTTAATTAAGTCTAAAACCATTATTCCTCTCATTTTGATTTAAATCAATCCAAAAATATAAATCAAATTATCAAATCAACTAATCTCCATTTAAATTAATCAAATCCCGATTAATAATAATCTTAATCCATCAAATCCTCTAGCTTTTGCAACTTTCTCATGAAAATAAATTTAATTAATTTATAAATCTTCCTTTTTCATTCAAAAAGGCATCAAAGGATGGAATATTCCTAAAATTTGAAATCTCCCCCCTAAAGTACTTGTCCATCCAACAAGGCATTAAAGGCCTCTTACATGTCCTTTTTCTTGAGCCAAGTGGCATTTAATGAATTCATTTCTTCTCTCCCTCCAACTTGTCACTTATCCAATTTTGAATTTCCATGCAATTGCATTAATGTGCACATTCATCCAAATGTGCTCCACCTTTGTCCACTCACATGTTCACAAGTGGCAGTAGGCTATTGGTTGGTGTTTGATCCCACATTCATTCATTTTGCCTCATCCTCCATCATTCTCTTCTATAAATAGAAGGCTCTTTTACTAATTTTGCATCCACAATCTTAGGCATTTTCATCCATAGCTTGTGCAAAGTTATCATCTTCATGTTTTCAATCAAGTTCATCCGTCTTCATCCATTTTCATAATTTCATAGCTAGGTTATGGAGAAATTTCATCAAGAAGCATCAATTATTCACCATTGATCATCAAGCTTGCAAGGAATTGGGAAAGGGCCATTTTCCACATCAAAATGGCACCAATTTCCTCATGGGATTGAGAGTTTGGACATTAAAATAGGATTTAATAGCTTTTTTACTTACAGTGTTCTTCACTTATTTCTTGTTTTCATGTTTCAAATGAATTTCATGGGGAATGTTATTTCTAACTTGCATATTGGACTAATAATGTATTTGTTCTTTGTTTTTGTGTAGGTCTAGAATCACCATTCATGTTTTGGCACTAGAAGGAGGGTAGAATTTGAAGAAATTAACACATTTTTTGAGAAATTCTACTCTCTTTTTTGAGTTTTTTTGTGTCTATAGGAAACTGCACTGCTAGAAAGTCAAACTCCACCACTATCATTGTAGTGACACTATTTAGTGATTCTTCCAAACTGCAAACTGCATCGCTCAAATCATTCTCCTCAAGGTTCAACCAATTCAAACTTCTAACTATGTCACTTTGCAAAATAGTGTCGTAATCGTGCTCACTGCCTTTCCACAGTCTTCCACTGGTCTCACCAGAGCATCGTTGATACTCTTCAAACTATGTCGCCATCACAAACTTCGCCACTAGAGTGGGATAAAAGGAATTTTTTAAAAAAAATCAATGTGTATTTTTTCATTTTGATCACCTTAACTTCTAACTAGTTTTTGGCTTCTATTTTTGTAGTTTTAACCATTTTTTGTAGGTTGGAGTGATTCAAGAAGGAAGAAGGAAATGAAAGCAAGGCTTCTTATGGAATCATCATTCTATTGTATCAAGTGGTTTTGAACACTTTGGGGAGCAATTATAATCCCATTTCTAAGGGCTTTATCATCTTCAAGCTTTTTAGGACTCAATAATTTTTGTTTGGGCTTAAAAAGAACCTTAGGCAACTTACTAGAGTTTTTTTTGAGGATTTAAAATTGAACAAGAAAATTTCACACTTCAATATTGGTGCTTAAAAAGAATCCATTCTTTCTTTGAAGGTTAAAATGAACATGGGCATTTTATGTTTTGTAATCTCTTATCCAAAGTAATATCATTTAAAAGGCATATGTGCTTCTCTCGCACCTCACGAAAATCTTGAGAATCAATTCTTTTGGTGATATTAAGTTGTATAAGAGATTGCCTCCACACTTCAATTTGGATTCATAAAATTGAACAAAGCTTACTAGTGTGAGTGGAGTATATCACGTGTGTTCTCTCTTTGTTCATGTTTAAACAAATATCAATCAAACTATGGATGTGCTTGCTCACTTTTCTTTACCCTTAGAGGAGCCTACCTAAGCGACACATCCGAAAGGAGAACTCGAAGGCGACTCCAAATATTTTTTCACTTGGGCCAGTATACAAAAGGATAAGACTAAATTGTTGAGTCCAATGGTATGTAGGCCTTAGCCGTACAGTGTCTTTCAGAATGGGGTACTATCGTAAAAAATATAAGAGCCCCTATTAGGATTGATTAAAGCCTTTAGTTTCTTGTTGGACACTCACAAGGTTCCATGTTCCCGATCACACTGACTAAGAACCAATTTGTTTAGAAGCCCAAATCCTTATCTATTTGTTGGTGCAAGAACGGTCATTCTGAAGCCGCTCCACTAAAGTCAACAATAGGGAACTTTTTCCTTAATTTCCTTGATTTCCACATAATGGACTTTGTGGGATGAGAAGAAATTGGGACATTAGACATTTAGTTTGAAAATTTAATCAACAAAGTGTTTGTGGTAAAAAGAACTCATTAAGAAATGATAAGAAACAATTGGACCCCACATATGTGCTCTTCCAAATGATTTCCCAAAAGATAAAAATCTGAAAACCAAAGTCCAAAGGTCTTAGTCAAAAAGCTCACAAGAAACATTTGTCCATGCTTTACGAATTAAGAGAAATATTGACCTTCAACTTTTATAAATGTGCATCAAGAAACAATCCAAATTTGTATTCATTTTACTATTATCAAAATCCAACTCTCTTTCAAAGGTTTGAGTATCTCACATAGGAAGTAATAGCATGTTATTTAACACCTTGGTCTAGTAAACAAAGGTCTCTCTAAGTCTCTTAGGATCAAAATCAAAACACCTTCATCCATCCTCCAAAATAAAAACCAAGATCATCTCACAAACAACTCTTGAAAATCTTGAAAAAATCCTTCATGCTAAACTTTGGGAAAATCCTCTTGAAATCAAAAATCAAAACAAATCCAAATCATCTTGGTTGACTAGGTGTGTGTAGATGAATCCTTCTTTGCACACTTAGTCAAATTATCCTCTTGTAGGCAAGTTTTCTCTGAGACAACATCCAACCTCTTAGAGTTTATGAGTTCATTATCCAAACCAAATCCAATCAAAATCAAAATAAAATAAAATCAATCCAAAATCAAGCATCAAATCCAAAAGTCCGAAAGTTTAGCATCCTCCTCAAGGTTCCCTAAGAGTTCCAATCATTCACCAAACATCCATCTTTCCTTATCTCATCACCATCCTTTTGATCCTTAATATCTTAGAATTTCCTTTTTTTGTAGCTAAAGTTTAGATCAATCCAAGGAATTAAAGGTTCACCTCCCATTCTTGAAAATTGATCCTCATTTTATGATCCAAACTAGATCCCAACACAAGAAGAATAGGGAAACAAACAAAAAAACATCCACTTGAAGTGACTTGAGTCAAACTACTCCTGAAATAAATCCCATTAGGTCTAGCAATCCCACACTCAATCTTCCTCCACTCCCACAAGATTCTCAAGAGGAAGGTGGCCAAGTGGAGGACATCACCAACAATGTTCTAGGGATGACTCAAGATGAAATCATTGAAATGGTCCAAAATCCCAAGACTCACAAAATTGTTAATGCCATGATGAAACTCAATCCCTCACAATACATGCTAGAATTGGCCAAAGAAGGGGCTAAACTCCCTTTCGACTATGATGTGAGCACTCTTGTGGAGAAATCTCTTGGGATCATGTCTCCAATCTCATCCACACCTCCATTTCAAAGCATTACTCAAACCATCCCCCAACTCACATCATCCATTGCTCCAATTCATCCAATCGTCAATAAGGGGAGCTCATTGCTTCATGCACTACAAACACACACCCTTGTGAACAACCAAGATTTTGATGCAAATACCATATTGGGTCAATCTGTCCCATTGAATCTGCTATGTACACTCATATGTTTTTCTCGCCTTTAATGACCTCAATGACCCACCCTCTTTTCACGCAGCATCTGCATATCCTCTCAACACACAAACCTCTCTCCCTATGAATTCACAAGGAGAAGGTGGGATATTTCGACAAGGGGGAATCTTTGACCCCTCATCATCATCATTTCCTCAAGGGAAAACACCACCTATTTTTCCACCACTTCCACCTTTTCTATTAACATCCATGCCACTCCTCGGTTTAGGGCTCCACCCTTTACCAACCATCAATCAATAGAATAAAATCAACCCCCCATCATAAATAAAAACATTGTATGCAATCCTCTAATATTTCCATCAATATCACAACAATAGGTGACAACCATCCAAGCAACACAAGCAATAATTGCACCATCCATAAATGTGGTCTCTCAAGGACCAAGCATATCAATCACATCATCCACTACACAAATCCCTATCATCAATACAACAGCACCTCTCATCACAACAAAACCATTCTAAATCTGCCACCACCATCGCCACCAAGACCAAACATGTCCAACCAATATAGCATCACATTGCAAGAAGCTCAACAAACCTATCAGAAGGCACTTCAACAATTCCAAGCTCAACAAGCCCAAAACATGCAAGCAGCACAGTAAGTTGCTCAACAATCATAGGTAGCTCAATCCACACAATAAGCACAACAAGCACAACAAGCATAGCAGGCTACCCAAGCTCAAGCTTTGTTGCAACAACAGCAAGCTATCGAAGCTGCACAAGCAACTCAAGCAGCTCAAGCTGCACAAGTCGTACAAGCCACGCAAGTTGCCTAAAAAGTAAAGGTTCAAGCTCAAGCCCAATATCAAGCTCAGCAAGCACAAGCATAAGTTCAATACTAGGCACAACTACAAGT
>VDFB02140575.1:0-16602 GCA_007258455.2 Sequoia sempervirens
AAGCTACAACCATGAAATCAAGAACCCAAACATGACATCATGATCTAACCATATATGCCTAGGAGATCACATGCAACAATGCATACATCTTGGTCTCAAGAGAACCCTTATCATGCCAAAACTCTAGGATAGCATCAAGAGTAAACCATGACATAATACCAAACACACTCTAAACCAAGAAACAACATCTCCAATCACATGGAGATAACCATTTCCTACTAGTGAACCTACAAATGTGAAAGAACTTTTATGTAGCAACAGGATATAAGAGCTCCTCCAAGACATCCATAAACACTAAGAAGATCATCCATCATCAAGTGATGAGTTCACATCACTTCTAAATCTCCCACTGAACTATGGTACCAAGTTTCACATGACAACATGTGACAACTATCTCATAAATGAAGATCACCCATGGTCCACACACACTCAACTGTGATTCCAACAACTCTAAAGAATGTGTAGAACTAATATCGCCAAGTCAAGAAGACACAACCACATGCTACCAGTCCTATAACTAACTATTCAAGCACTCAACATCCATCCCTTTACCCTAATGCAACACTTACCAATATATTAAGTGACCACAAACAAGGTCAACTAATGAAGTTTGTATCAACTCTGAATCAATCTCGTAGATATAGATAGTCCACATATTGGTCCTCCCATTATAGCCAAATGGGTGATCAAACCATACAACCAAATGACCCATAGATATCAATTATTGAAACATGAAATCCCATCATCACATTAGTAACATGCAAAACTAAGATATCAAAGAAGATATCATATAGCTTTTCAAGACTCAAACACCAGATCACTAACAGATCCAATTTTCCAAAAAAATCCACAAGTACCATAGTCAAGAAGTACTCAAGCATTCCTATAAATCTATAATTATTTTCATCCAAGAAACTCAAAGAGTCTGAATACAATATTTCCACAGATCTACAACCCATAGCTTGTAGAACATAAGAAAACTGTAAATCCTCGTAGAGGAAACTGGTTATCTAGAAGCTCATAAAAAAGTTCACAACCACCACCAATTGGTTAAGCATTTATCAATCATTTACTCAATGATAAAGTTGCAAACTTCCTCACACCATACATGAAGCATACATGCAAACCTGCAACTATCTTACCTCTAGATAACCCAAGGGCTTAATCTAAAAGATAATTCACTCGTAGATCTACAAAACTGCAAGTTTTGTTTGACCATGTAAAAACTATAAAACCACTTTGTTTTCTATAAAACATGCAAATCCACATCTACTTATCATCTAGAAGACCTATGAGTTTAAACACAACCACAATAGTTATTCTAGAACAATTTGGAATATCATGAATATGCATCATCATAGTTTTTTGATAGAAAATCCATAAAACACTCAAATCCAGCCAACATGAACCTGAGCCATGTGAGTACAACCAATTGAAAGAAGAAGGGGTCCAAGAACTCCAGGCCCATTTGTACGCAAACTCCACAACCACCATCATGTGTAAGAATACAAAGGAGCTAGGCTATTCCAGAAGCTTTCAAATCATCCAATGATCAACTTCTTATCCTACATGCATTTGAGGTTATTGAAACAATAACTTCCAATCTCAAGGACTAAAACCAAGCACCCAACATAGGAAAATCAACCCATAGTCATAAGAACAAAATTTTCTCCATATGACTAGGTAGCCTAACACAGACGCCCAATATGAATACTCTATTGAACACGACCATAGGATGAAAGCCAACCACCATGCATGAGTGTTAACACACTATTAAACAGGAGCTCCAAATCAATTTTATATTAAATGAAATCTCATGATCAACTCCAAAACACTCCATCTTCTCCATCCTTCACAATGCATGTTGTCTCCTAAAAAAATATCAACTATAGAGCTTTCACTCAGACAAGGATTAATTATTAGCTAATTCCTTCAAGACAAATCCCCTCAAGCTTGCTAGGCTAAGGAATCACAGTAGAAGAAATACCCAAAATCTTAAACAACATGAATCTTCACATGCAAGAAACATGCAAGCTAATGCAAGTACATGCAACTCACATACATGCACATGAAAGCACATGCAAAACCATGGATTTGAGCTCTGATACCAAATGAAGGGAAATGAATGATCTCATAAAGTCATCTGAGAACTAGTATGCACCTCCAATATCTTTTGTTTTCTTTGATACAAGTACATACTACTATGTCTTAAAGCAAAAACAGACATAGTTTAATTTCCATCTCATTAACCCTTAAGGGAAAGAAATATAGTTTTCATATCCATTAACATTTCAACACTATGATGACATGTAAATTAACATTTAAAGAAAAAAAATCAATAGAAGAAAAAGAACACAGATATACGTGGGGAAAATCCTTTCGAGTAAAAAAACCCCACACTCCAAACACATAGCTCAATTGTATTATCAGTATCAATTCCATTACAATACAATAATAGATCTTTTATGCTCATGTAGGCTTGAACCAACGTATCAATATGTAATAAACAAGTTACAATACACTTGCAAGCTCACAACCTGAATCATGGAGATTACATCTTGCTCTTCTGGAGAAAATCTAGTAGCATAACCCCTACAATACAAATCTTCTCACCCATTAAATAATACATATTTATAATCCTCTATAATGGGATCCCAGGAATGACATGTGTCATCTCCACAGTCTTTGCATGCATGCAAATTGGAATAAAGAACATGCACAAGTCCTAGCTAACCAAAAAAGTAACCTATCAAGCATGCAACATCATGCATGGTAACCAACTTAATATTTTATGAAAATATTAAGTCACCTTCACATGTGTGACGTCCCATTAGAGAAAATATTGCCACCTGGGCCAAATTTAAACTCACCTTTGACTCTTAGTCACTTCTAGTGACAACTCAATCTTTTTTCAATAGCATTCCTTTTCGAGCATGAGTCAACCCTTCAAACCAATGCCACATGGCATCATGGCACACCTCCTTGAAGAAAATGCAGTGCTCAATGCTAGATTGAGTTCCTAGGTGACAAGTGTCACTCTTTGTTGCTTTCCATTCTCCAAAAAAGGAATCTGCTCACAACCAAGCCCCGCCAAGTGCTAACTTGCAAAATAGAATGCCACATGTCACCATGGTGGACATTTTAGAGGTTTGAACATTTTCCTCTTCACAAATGAGCACCCATGTGACAAGTGTCACATTCTCACACTTTGCACATTACATGTAGGAAGCCAACTAACAACCAAATAATTGTTGGGTCCCACAAAGTGCCTTAGCAACTTGGAAACTTATATTTTTGCATTTAATAAATTAAACCAACAACATAGGGAAAATATTTAATTATTTTAACATGGGACTCTCTAAGGTTGAGACACCTTAATCCCAAAAATTATGCTGGCATTCAATCTATGGATTTTAGCAATAATATTATTGCCTTACAATAATATAAACCTTGTTATTAACTTAATAAATGAGATTCTACTCACTAATCCTCCACAAACATTGTGCACCCCAATCACTATATAAGAATATTGACCACCCTCCTTGAAGATGAACTAATCAAATCCTCAAATCCTATAGCAAATGTGCAATTAGATATTTTATACTCTCCTTGAGAGTCTACTTCTTTGGAAGAACATGTAGTATAGTGCAAGAGAACCAAATTCATAAGAATATATTCATATCATTATCATAAGTAAATTGGATATAACATACACACTAGAACAAAGTTTGACTTTGTTATCTTTCAAAAACTAGATTACAATATTCAACAAAGCATCTATTTTTAATTTTATCTCTAAAAAATCCCAACCCTTACAGATTAAATGATTTTACATTATATAATTTTCTATATCCATATTAACCATTGAATAGTAAATGACATCTAAATTATGATTTTCTATTCATTAGAGTAAGTTAGTGCATATAACTAACTATATGAACAATTAAAGGCCAACTGCTTATAGTGGACTTTCTCTCCTATATCAGTATTCAATATAATGTAGTACATATGGAGTCTCAATTTTAGTAATACCTATAAACATTTAGGTTTGGAAAAGTGGTATTTGATTGACTATGGTAAGGCATAGATAACCACAGTATAAGGGCTAATGATAAGTGTTTCAGTTACACACTGTCTCTGTAGGTTAAATTGCAATTGATATGATTACATAGTATATGATCTCTCACAATAATTAAATGTGTTATCTGACTCAGCCAAAAATAAAAATAAAATAAAATAGAGTACTTAAGCGCCAAACACTATCGAAAATATATATATATATATATATATATATATATATATATATATATATATATATATATATATATATATATATATATATATATATATATATATCCATCAAATATTGATGACCAACAAAGGAATTTCTCCGTATGCGGACCTAATTCATCTCTAGTGGATGTTGCTGGAAATCAGAAATTTAAATTTTGAATGAGGGAAGGTGAAGAGTAGTGTGTTGGCCTTATGGGTTTTTTCATTTGTTTCTAGATAGTTTATTATTGATTTCCAGTCCTCACAAATAAAATCAACAGGGCTCGACTACAACTCACTTGACAAAGGATACTTGTAGAGTCCAAAAACTATGAGTAACCCTACATGCAACTTTTGAATATGGATGTAGGGACAATAAAATTAAGGCCATACTTTTTTTGTTAAGAGACCTAGGTCTCAACATTACCTTGCACATTCTATTGCCAAGTTGAACAGTCGATTGTGGAGACTTCTTTGTCATGTATTATGCATAGGTTGTCCTAGACTAGGCAATTTGGTTACTTGTTGTAGGCATAACTATCATACAAGAATAACAAAGAGACATAATAATAGCCACAATTTTTTTTAAAATTTGGCATCATGTAAAGTAGGAGCATTGTATAAATGAAGAACATACCCACATATATAAGGTGGCGTGAGAAGCAAAGAAAAAAATACCAAATTATGAAATGAAATAGGAAAGAAACAAGATGTTGATATTTCACGAGATGAATTAGTGTATAGAGCGAGGCCTAGTCGGAAGAACTTATTCTGAGGTAACACTTTTAAATTCATGGTACATGTGTAGACACTGAAAAATGTCCCAAATCATATCATACACTCAAATTAGGTATACTAACATCATTTCCTCTTGAAACCCATCCTTTTTTCACCTAATTAATAAATTATCCTAGCTAATTAATTAATGGTTCCATTTGCATCTATTAACTTAATTCATTTAATTGGGTTAATTCACTTGCTACGTGCTAATACTTCTTCTGTTAAATTAAATAAATCAAAGTATTTAATTTAAATACCTAAATCTTATTTAATTAAATAACCCTAAGATATTTAATTAAATGTCATTCCACCTTTCCCCCATTCATTAAATCACTTTATTTAATGAATGTCATCTAATTCTTCTAAATCCCCTAATTGCATAATTAATATTGTTTAATGATCAATTAAAACTAATTCCCCCCACTTGCAAGGGAATATTCCTCCTTTGCACATTCCTCCAAAAGGAATATTCACAAGGAATATTCCTCCCCCTTTTGTACAGCAATTTAGTTTAATTAACTAGATTATCTTTTTCCCTCACCCATGAGAATATTCTCTCTCCTCACTCATTTGAAAAAGGGGAATATTCCTTTTTCTCAACAAACTTACTTAGCTTCTTGAGCAAGTTAACTTTTGACCTCTTGTGCGAGTTAACTTATGACCTCTTGGACAAGTTGAAAGTGTGTTTGTTTGAAGGAATGTCAACCCTTGATTAATTCTCATCATTGATTCTCATCTATTGATGAGAATCCATGATCCATGCCTCCAATTTCTTCCATCCTTGACCATCGATTAACCTTTTTGATCTCAACCATTCATTTCTCATTTGCTTTCCTATAAATAGGTCACTATTTGGAGACAAATGGATCCATCTTTCAAAGAAAACTTATGTTGTTGAAATCACTCACACTCACACTCATATTTAGCACACATTTAGCATATTTTAGTTCATTTTAATTATATTAATTAGCTTTAAGCTTCCATTAATGGCTTCCATGATCACATAATGCATCCATTTAGCTTGTTTAATTAATTAGGGTTTGGATCTTTTACGTTAGAATCCATTTAGAATTAGCTTAGCATTTGTATATCTTCATCATTTAGCATAAAGTCATGTTTAATTAGTTTGCATCATGCTCATTTATATAATAATTATTTTTTTACACATCTCACAACTATTCCATCAATTTTTTTCAATAAAGCCGAATAGGAAAGCACATTTATCCATGGGATTGGGAAAAGGTCATCGTTTCACATCAATGCAACACCACTCCCACAACGAGATAAGTTTCAGATGGATTAGAATAGACATTTAAATGCTTTTGTAGATTAGAATACTTAGTTTTGATAAATGTTTAGTTTAACTTTCATTTGAATTATCCTATTGAGATTCGGCATTAGTGGCTTCGTTATGCTTCGATTCTTCATGGATTAAAGTGTAGTAGTGGACCTTACTAATCCGTCCAAATATATTCTAGCATTAAGAGGAGGAAAAAAAATGAATCAAAATTTAATCAATTTCTATCTGAGAATTCTTTTTTTTTTTAACTTTTCTGAGATCTGATGACACCCAAAGGAATTTCAATGATGCCTTTGTTGGGTGTTGCGCCATATAGTGATGTTATTGTCATCACAAAATAGTGACACCTATTTAATATATTGATGTTGGTTAAACCAAATGGCAACACTAATACTTTTAGAGGTATCAAAATTTGCAAGCGGCGATGCTCACTCAAATAGCGATGTTATCGTCATCATTGGTTTCTCTACAGAGCAACACCCAAGTTCACTAGAGCGACGTTATCGTGAATAGAAATGCCTAACTCTGGTGAGAAATTTGACGATCATTTTTTAGCATGTGTTTTATTTTTTTTGCTTCATCAAATTACTAACATGCCTCTAACGTTGTTCTAGTTGTTAGGCTAACTGGATTTTGCAGGTTGGATGATAAAAGGAGAAGTGAAGAAGCAATCTCATCTTTGAATCTTATCATTGTAACAAGAATTTAACACTTTTGGGGTAATTATAACCCACTTACTATGCTTTTCATTTTTTGTAGAGTTTGAGTACCACGCATAATAATTTTTTATTTGGGTTTTAAAAAATTCTCAAACGAGACTAAAATTGAACCCTCATCTCATCATTATCTTTTGGGTTTAAAATTGAACAAGGGAACTTAACATTTCATTTGGTGCATAAAATGAATTCATCTTAACTTTAGGGGTTGAAGTGTGGAGTGTTTGTTGTTTTTTATTTACATCTTTGTTATTGAATGCATATGCAATTCTCTCGTGCCACTCGACAATCTTGAGAAATAGAAGCATTCCTTAACACTTTGTATAATCACCTACATCTTTCAATTGGATTAAAAATGAGCCCCTTGATAGTGTAGGGAAAAGGCATGGTGTGTGTTCTCTCCTTGTTTCATGCAAACTAGGATGATCGAACTACAAACATACTTCCTTGATATTGTTTATCTTTAGAGGGCCTACCTCCCCACTTCGAAAGGAGGGAATGACCCAAGCGGTAACAAGCTAAGGCCAAAAATGCTTTCAAGTCACTATATAAAAATGTGTTTGTGACAAAAATCATAAACAACAGGTGTAGATGCATCATACCAACAAGTGTCACCCTTGGCATCCATGTGATACATTAAAATATCTTCTTAGGAAGAGACTGGGAAGCCTCTTGATTCTCCATAATATTGATATAATCTTTCTACGTGTATGTCCACCTTGAACAAAAGCCCTTATTACGAACCAACTATTTAGAAGCCAAAACAGCATGCTTGCTAGTGTAGGTGTTGGAAGACTAGAATCACTAAGTGGGGGGGTGAATCAGTGATTCATGTAAGTCACAATTTTTTTACAAATCCAAGGATATAATTGACTTTTGAATGAAAAGATCAAATGGTAGTTAATAGAATAGGTTTGACTTGTGCATGAAAAATATTGTGTTTGCATTAGCCATGAATTAAACATATAGACATAACATTAACATTGGCTTAACTTAAGATGTTTTACACTTTCATATGTATTAGAGCCCACATTAATAACAAAACCTTTTATGCATGATATTTGGACATAAACATTGGAAAAGATGAAAGACTGATAATTAACAACCATTCAATACATTTGATGACACATTGAGATTAGACAAATAAGAAAAATCACACACATAAAATCATCACATAACACAATATATGTCCTGAGTGGAAAACCCTCTTGGGGAATAAAAACAACTCAAAAAATAGTTCTCTTTATTCACTTAGAGCACCAACTCTTCAAATTTTAGGAACACCAACTCCACAAAGTTCAGGAGCACCAACTCCTTTACAATGCATAATAGTTATAGTATACTATCAATACCCTAGAAGTGCAATTTGCAGTCCTAGTGTCTCAATAGAAGACTATGAATATTTTCCATAAGCACATTGAAGAATGTTGTATGGGAATGACAACATCTTCCTTAAATACAATAATATGAGAATCATTGTTATAAATATTTTCAATTCCATACAACTTCTATACAATGTTTATTAAGGATAAGTCTGAAGTCTCATATTCTTCTTCCAGGTAACCAAGAAAATTTTCCAAAGGTTATCTTTTAAAGTCATTGTGTGAAATAACCTCTATATGCAGTTTCAATAACTGTAAACCAACTCGGGTTACAGTTACAGGTGAGAACCTAAAGAGCCTTTTAACAAAATATTTAACAAGTTTAAGTAGGTACATTAACTTCATAGCAAATGAGAGTATATTTTGTTACAACCCGAGAAGGATCATCTAGAAACCCTAAAGGGTTTTAATCATAATCAACAAAAGTTAAGCCCTTAAATATCCTTAACAATAATATTTCAAAACCAAATATTTTACTCACAAAACCCATACAGATTTGATCTTAACCAAAACCCATTATAGTCAACTGCTATAACTGTCAAATATCCAGGAATGATATTATCTTTTTGAGCATAAAAATAGTTTCATGCCTTTCAAAAAAAGATAATCCTTTTATCATTCTTAACAAATTCCTTAACAAATTGTCTCAAGGCCTGTAAGCATCAAGAGGGTTTTTGCATTACCTGATTACGGTGGAAGAAAACTGAACAAATACCATAACGATTTGTCGAGGAGTTCCATAACTACCCAACTGAAAGACGACAACAATTCTTCTCTGTCCAACTTCCACAGTCGAGCTTTCATTAGCTCACATTCAATACTCAAACTCTTAACCAAAATGCCAATATGTTGGACCATCCTCATTGCCAACTAGCTCACAGTGTAATCAATATAGCATATTCTTAGTATTTTGACTGAGATAGAACTCAAAACTATAGACAAACAAAATGTCCATGGCAGCTAGGGTTCCACTTGTAAACAATATGAATGAATCAACAAAATATATTTTTCCCTAAACATACTTCTAGTCTTTTCGAAGACTTTACAAACAATAATAATCATTTGAGATCCAAATGCTTTTCAATCAATACTACCAAAGTAACCAATAATAATTCTTCCAAAAGTGTCAACAACTATAATACCAAGAATCATAACAACACCAAAGACAAAGATAGCTACCGACATCTTAAACATATTGACCACTGCAATGATAAAGAGCTCAATATCACATGTTTAATGTGATTAAACTTAGCATCGAAACAAAATTCCAATCACATAAGTCAATAACAATGCTGCTTGATACCTTTATCACTTTACAAGGTGATTGTTAGCAATGCCATAACTTATAAACTATAAACCATATAGTAAATCAAAGATCTCATAACCATATAAGATGCTGATTGCCTTAGAAAAACCATGGAAGTATGTATTGACAATGCCATAAAGAAATGTGAGTATCAACTTCCTTAAAACAATATCATTACATTTAAATGTAACAAGGAAGCTTAAGAATCCTTAGCAAAAAAAATGAATGTACTTGAATCACCTTATTTGATCAATCTAAAATACTTCAAGTGCAAAGACCACAATGATGTTAATGATGCTAATGCAACCAAACTGAGCCAAAAGTCATCTCAAGAAGCCAAATGTAAACACCATTATACAAATCAAGTATAAATATCATGAATTCATTAAACAATACAGTAGTGCAATAATATGAGATTAATAATGCACTAATATATCATTCAAAGACAAACTGAAAATAATCAACTGAATATACCTATGACTTGTAACCTTTAAGGATCAAACTAAAAATCATCCTGTCAAAATGATAAACACTGACATCATCATCATATATCAAAATCCTGTAACTGCATATCATAACACCAACCAATGTAACTACATAACATATCACCAATCATATGTGAATATCCATATCCATATCATACATCAAATAGGCTGAGGATTCCAAATCAGAGAACTATTGATCATCAAACAAGCTGAGAATTCCAAATCAGAGAACCAGTTTTGTCATCAAGGACAAACCACAAATCATAAACAACAGAAATCCAACAAACTCCCCCTTTTTCCTTGATGGAAAAAACACATATCATCTCTCCCCCTTTTTTCCTCAATGACAAAGAATGAAAGAAGAGAATGTGAGATGCCATGAAGATAAACAACTAAGAAGCCAAACAACTATCCAACACAATAACTAGCTGCAAGTAGAGCAATATAGCAACAAACTAAATATGCAAGAGAGTTGTGAATGAAAAGATATAGAAACAAGCTCTCCTTGAACTAAAGATAGGAGAATCAATGAAGTAGGGATTGAGAGATAAATCCCAATCTAAGCCTCAACCTTTCAAAGACTTCTTTGGATAGAGGTTTAGTGAATATATCAGCCACCTATTCTTGTGAAGCAACAAATTATAGACATACTTAATTAGCCAACAATTTTTCTTGAAGAAAATGAAATTTGATTGCGATGTGTTTAGTGCAAGAGTGCATAACAAGGTTCTTAGAGATATTGATTGCACTTGTATTATCGCATAAAATAGAAATAGGCTTAGAAATTGTGATACCCATATTAGATAACGTTTGAGCCATCTAGAGCAATTGAATACAACAAGAAGTGGTAGCTATGTACTCTACCTCAACAGTAGAAAGATAAAAAAATTCCTATTTCTTACTGTGCCAAGCAACTAACCGATCACTAAGAAAGAATGCAACACCACTGGTGCTTTTCCTATCATCCAAACAACCAACCCAGTTAGCATCATTATATGAAATCAGAGAGAAATCATTGCTTCTAGGATACCAAAGACCATAATCAAGAGTACCCTGAATATACTTAAAGATTCTTTTAACAACAGTAACATGTGATTCCTTAGGTGATGCTTGAAATCTTGCAACCATGCAAATTGCCTGCATTATATCAGGTCTTGAAGCAGTTAAATATAACAAATTACCAATCAT
This sequence comes from Sequoia sempervirens, assembly GCA_007258455.2. Taxonomy (NCBI): domain Eukaryota; kingdom Viridiplantae; phylum Streptophyta; class Pinopsida; order Cupressales; family Cupressaceae; genus Sequoia; species Sequoia sempervirens. The sequence goes on from VDFB02140575.1 coordinate 11,430, forward strand.
TGGTCTATATTCAGACTGATTTGCATCAGGTGAATCATCAACCTTAGTGAGTATGAAACCTGTAGCCATTGGAGTACTAACAAGATTGCATCCATCTATTTGAAACTTCTTAAGCATCTCTCTAGCATACTTGGTTTGAGAGAGAAATATACCACTTTCAAGTTGAGAAACTTGAAGACCAAGAAAGAAAGTCAATTCTCCCAACATTGACATTTCAAATTTATATTCCATAATATGAGAGAATTTTTTACTTAAAGCATCATTATTGCAGCCAAAAATGATATCATCTACATAGACTTCAACAACCAAAATATCAATACCTTCAATATTGACATAGAGATTGCTGTCAACACCACCTCTAATGAAGCCATATGATGTCAAATGATTGTCCAACCTAGAGTACCATGCCCTAGGTGCTTGTTTTAAGCCATATAAGGCCTTTTTCAACCTGTAAACATGATTAGGCTTGTCTTTACAAACAAACCCTTTAGGTTGTTCCATATAGATCTCTTCATTTAAATAGCCATTTAAAAATGCAGTCTTGACATCCATTTGATAAACAGTGAAATTCTTATAAACAAAATAAGCCAAAAATATTCTAATGGATTCTAGCTTAGCAACAGGTGCAAAGGTTTCACCAAAATCAATACCTTCCTTTTGAGCATAGCCTATGCAGACATACCTTTCCTTGTTGCGAACAAATTTTCCATTTTCATCAAGTTTATTCCTATAAACCCACTTGCCACCTATGAAATTCTTGTATTCAGGTCTTGGGACTAACTCTCAAGTTTGGTTTTTCTCAAATTGATTTATTTCTTCATGCATAGCCTTAAGCAAGCATTCATCCAAGAGGGCTTCATCACAGTTCTTAGGTTCAAATTCAGTGACTAAAATTAAGGCTGCATGCTCTACTATTTGAGCTTGTTCTTCAAGTTGAGCAATTTTTCTTTGTGTTTGAACTCCAACATTTTAATCCCCAATGATCTAATTTTGAGGATGATTTTTAGCAACAGATTTTGAAGGAGTTTTGGGCACAGTATTTACAGGACTTGCTATCCCAACATCTTTAGGTATTATCTCAAGTTCTGTTTCTAATTCTTCCTCATCAATCTGCACATGACCAGTTTCTAAATGTAATCTTTCATCAGCTTTCACAGTTATTGTCTCAACAATCTTATTGAGCCTTTTATTATAGCATTTGTAGGCTTTACTTTGAGTTGAGTATCCCAAAAAGATACCCTCATCACACTTTGATTGAAAGCTGCCTAGATGTTCAACATCTTTCCTAATAAAGAATTTACTGCCAAAGATTTTAAAATGTTTTATAGAGGTAGTTTTTCCATGCCACAATTCATAAGGAGTGAATTTTGATTTCACCCTAAGTTTTACTTTGTTTAAGATGTATACAGTTGTATGAAAAAATTCTTTCCAATACATGTCTGTCAATTTAGCCTCATCTAACATGGTTCTTTCGATCTCCTTCACAGTTCTATTCTTACGTTCAACAACCCCATTTTGTTGAGTTGTTCTAGGAGCTGCATATTGTCTTTTAATACCATGCTGCTCACAATAATCAATGAATTCCTGAGAGGTGAACTCTCCTGATTTATCAGATCTCAAGCATTTGAGCTTTAGATCAGATTCTTTTTCAACCATTTTACGAAAGATCTTGAATCTTTCAAATGCTTCTGATTTATGTTTAAGAAAAGTAACCCATACCATTCTTGTATAGTCATCCACAAACAACATGAAATAAATTTCACCATTAATTGACCTTGTTCTAGTTGGGCCACACAAATTTGTATGCACCAGTTGTAAAGGCTTAGTTGTAGAATGTTCTTTTGACTTAAAGTTGACTCTAGTTTGTTTACCATTTAAACATTCTTTGCACACAATTTTTTGGTTTATTAAGAACTAGTAAACCTCTAACATTCTGGTTTTTACTGATTCTAACTAGATTATCAAAGTTTATATGTCCTAATCTTTTGTGCCATAACTAGCTTTCTTCAACTTGACCCATTGGACACATACCTTCATTACTATCATTACTAGAGGTGTCTAGAAGGTTATAAACAATACCTTTAGTCCTTTTCCCAGCTGCAACAGTCTTTCTAGACTTCTTGATCTCACATCCTTGTGAAGTAAACATGACATGATAGCCACTATCACAGATTTGGATAACACTAAGTAGATTGTGATTTAGATCCTCCACATAATACACATCATAAATGGGTGTGTCCTCATTTAGTAGAAGTGAACCTTTACCTTTAATCTATATACTAGTGTTATCACCAAATTTCACATATCCACCAGTATAATCTTCTAGTTTGATAAAATTGTCCTTGTCCCCTTTCATGTGGTTAGAACAACCACTATCTAGGATCCATAAGTCCTTATTTTTAGTATGAAAAACATTTTGGACTAGCATTGATTGTTCTATTCCTTTGAAAAACTTAGATTTCCACACTGTTTTTGTTTTTTGTTGTTTATCATGCAGATCAACTTTGCATTGTTTGACTGTATGTCCCAAAGTGTTGCATTTAAAACATCTGGCATGGTTTACAAAACCAACGTATTGCTTATGTCCAAACCTTGGCATTCTAGAAGTCATGAATTTGCAAGTACTCACTTTATGGCCAAACTTGTTGCAATAGAAGTAGTAACCATAAAAATAAGGATTGAATATGAATAACATTCTTTTGTTTTAAAAAGAATGTACATAATTCTTACCAGATTCAAAATGATTTGGTTTGAAACTCTTGTTTGTAGAATTAGGTTTTTGCTTTGAAGTATCAATTGAACACTCACCCTTTTCAAACCCTACTCTAGTTTTATCCTTATTCAATTTTTGCTTGCTAAGCACATCATTGAGCTTTATTGTACTTCATACCCTTCAATTTTCTTTCTAAGATTAACAACTTCTTGCTCCAATCTTTGAATTTTTTTGTCTTTGAAACTCAGTTATTTTAAGACAGTCCTCAATTCTCTTAGATTCTTCAACTCGAGTCTTCAAAGAGACTATTGCTTGATCTAGTTTCTGTTCTTGAGCAAGGACTTGGTTTATAATTTTTTTAATTTCCTTTAAAGCACATTTTAACTCACCTTCTAGATCTATTTCACCATCTTCTAAATCAATCTTGCTGTTTGACTTTAGCCATAAACAAAGTCTCTTCTTCTTTATCTGAAGAGTCTTCTGTCTCACTGCTTGATTCATCTTTGATGAACATACTCTTTTTCTTCTTGAAATTGAATTTCCTTTTAGGTTTATAGACCTTCTTAAACTGCTTGTTAGGATTTTCATCATCACTATTTTGTTCAACATAGGGGAATTTAGCTACAAAATGTCCAATTTTTCCATAGTTGAAACATTTAAAGGGAAGTTTTCCTTTGTATTTACCTGATCCCTTTTTGAGTTTTCTAACAAAGTGAAGAATTTTTTGTATCAGAGTCTTCTGACTCACTTTCAACTACATCTTCCTTTTTTTCAGTTTTAAAAGCAATTTCTTTTCCTGTTGGATTGCTTTTACTTGCTATCATTTCAAAAGCAGTAAGGGTTCCTTGTAGATCATCTAAGGTAAGCTTTTCAAAATGTTTCTTTTCTTCAAGGGCTAAGACCTTAGTTTCATATTTAGGATGTAAGGTTCTAATGACCTTTTTGACCACATCAAAATTTTCTACTTCTCCTAACCCTCTCATTGCATTAACAACTTCATCTATTCTCAAAAAGTATTCAACTACTTTTTCATCATCATTCATTCTCATTTCCTCATACTGAGTTTTAAGAGTAAGGATTTTTGATTGTTTGAATTTATCATTTCCTTGATAAATATTTTCAAGTTTTTTCCAAATTTCTTTAGCTAATTTGCATTGCATGAATTTAACAAATACATCTTTGGTTAACCCACACAAGAGAGCATGTTTAGCTCTAGCATCAGTTTCATACTTCTTCTTCACAACAGAGTCAAAGGGAATTTTGGATGGAACAACATATCCATCTTGAACTATGCTCCATACATCAACATTAATTGAAATCAAATATGTTTCCATTCTGATTTTCCAAAACACATAGTCTGTACCATCAAACAGTGGAGCTCTAGACACAAAAGTACCTTCTTGATCTTGTGACATGTTTGACAGACTCCCAAAACCAAAATCTATCCTAGGTAGATTAGACCTATATGAGGACCCTATGCTCTAATACCACTTGTTGGAAGACTAGAATCACTGAGAGGGGGAAGGGTGAATCAGTGATTCATGTAAGTCACAATTTTTTTACAAATCCAAGGATTTAATTGAATTTTGAACCAAAAGATCAAATAATAGTTTATAGAAAAAATTTGAATTGTGCATGAACAGTATTGTGTTTGCATTAACCATGAATTAAACGTATAGACATAGCATTAACATAGGTTGAACTTAAGATGTTTTACACTTTCATATGTATCAGAGCCCACATTAATAACAAAACCTTTTATGCATGATATTTTGACATAAACAATGGTAGAGATGAAAGACTGATAATTAACAACCATTTAATGCATTTGATGACACATTGAGATTAGAAAGATAAGAAAAATCACACACACAAAATCATCACATAACACAATATATGTCCTGAGTGGAAAACCCTCTTGGGGAATAAAAACCACTCGAAAAATATTTCTCTTTATTCACTTAGAGCACCAACTCTTCAAAGTTTAGGAGCACCAACTCCACAAAGTTCAGGAGCACCAACTCCAAAAATTTTAGAAGCACCAACTTCACAAGATCAAGGAGCACCAACCCCTTTACAATGCATAACAATTATAGTATACTATCAATACCCTAAAAGTGCAATTTTCAGTCCTAGTGTCTCAATAGAAGACTATGAATATTTTCCATAAGCACATTGAAGAATGTTGTATGAGAATGATAACATCTTCCTTAAATACAATAATCTAAGAATCATTGTTATAAATATTTTCAATGCAATACAACTTTTGTACAATGCCTGTTAAGGATAATTCTGAAGTCTCATATTCTTCTTCCAGGTAACCAAGAAAAATGTCTGAAGGTTATCATTTAAAGTCATTGTGTGAAATAACCTCTGTATGCAGTTTCAAAAATTGTAAACCAACTCGGGTTAGGGTTATAGGTGAGAAACCCTAAAGAGTCTTTTAACAAACTCTTTAAC
>VDFB02140576.1:0-25539 GCA_007258455.2 Sequoia sempervirens
AGAATCAAATCTAATAAAGTTTGACTCCATTGCATACTTGTTATAAATATCTCACTAATCCAACCATACATATTATATATGTTAAAAATATATAATTGTTATGCCCATAATTTTTCACTATATCTTGATGTGGATCTCCTTCAACTAGATCAATTAAAAATTATTTGTAATGTTGGAGGAAAATAGATTTAATGTCATTAGAGTTGTCATGTAACTACCTCTCTTGATCAACGATAGATATTATCCACTCTCGAGAATGTAAATATGTTCGAGAGAACTAAAAAATAATTTGTATCCCTTATATCCTTTCATCCAATGTAGCCTATCTCTTAATTGAGATCCTCTACCACAATTAAGTTCAAATCTTCTAAGTTTTATTTCAATGATTTAGCAACCACTCATTTTAGAAAAGTTATTAGTAAGTGCTAAACCCAAAACAAGTTTTTTTTTTCTATTTGGATCCATATTTTTTTTCCATTCTAGATCTCTTTCTAGCCATATTCTTATTGTAAGATCATAGTAAGGTAGTGCAATAGATTTAAATGCATCCATTCCAAGACCATTGGGAGGTGGGTATACAATATGAACCAAGTATTAATTTCTAATGTTAATTATTGAAAGAAGATGAAGGTCCTTATTTACCCTTAAATGACATTTAAAATGGATATTTTAATGTTCAATATAATGAAATGTTTAAAAAATGAAAGTGACAATAATATTGAAAATAAAAATGTTGAACATGAATGTGAAAATATTGTAAAATTTGATGGAACACCTATTGATAAGAGTAGCATCATAGAAGAAGAAGAAGAAGAAGAATACATCAACAATTTCTTGACTAATGTGGATATGAACCCTATGACATTGAAATTGCACTCAATAATCGACTTGTTGATAACAATGATTAAATTGATAGCTCACATGAACCAATGAAACTCAATGTGTCTCCAAATTACATAAGAAGAGAGAACCTAAATGTGAAGAAGAAAAAGAAATTAAAAATCCATATTTTTGTAATGAGTTTGTTAAAATTTAAAAACATTCAAGAACCCCAAAATAGTTTGAAATTGATGAGCATAATAGAAATTCTCGAAGGCAAGAGGTCATCACAAACCATTCGGTTGTGGGGTTCAAACATTTTCAATGAATGGTTTTCCAATAAGATGTATTAACCAAAATATTCCAAATTTTTATACAATTACTAAAGATGTACAAAATGAGACCTTTACTAAATAAATTTCAAAGATTCATGTAAACAAAAAGTTTGATCGAAATAATATTGTTGTTAAAGTTTTTTTTAATGCATTCAATTCTATTGTAAATAATAGTAAGGAAAAAGATAAAAGAGTTGCTCATAGACTAATAACATCATTAGTAACAAATTAAATAATTAAAAAGGCTCAATTATTAAGGTAAACTTGTCTTGAATTAAGCCTAAATCATAAAACATTATCAAAAGTACTATCAATAAGATCATGATTAGAAAGTCCTATTGAAAATCATACTTGGGCTTTTAGCAGTAGGCTTCCATGAGTCGATAAGAAGCTAATTAATAGCACATAGGATGAAATTCAACAATTTTGACACTCTAACTCTAGATTTACATATGAGGTTGGAAACAACATTTTTTATACTCTACCTAGGCCATGATTTTGTTATGAGTACAAAGAGTTTATGATAGAAATACATCCATTATTGTTGAGTTAAAAGTAGGTTAAATATTATTTTTCTTAAAAATTCACTTTTATATAAATGTAGGTGTTTTGGAGAACAAAGCTATAGTATGAATAAGTGATTGGCATCGATGGCTATAAATTTCAAGGTGGGGACATTCAATATAATTCATAAGGTGTTATAATATTAAATGCTTTCATTGTTTAGTTAGTTTTAATCAATGTTGTATGATCTATTAAACATTTTTTTAATATTTAAATGTAGGTGTTTTGGGGAGTAGCAGTGATAGATCTAGCTCATTGAGAAAGGATATAGGTAGAGAGGAGGAGTGACTTGACAAGGATTGAGATATGGATCACCTCAGGGTGGTAGATATGAGTGGAACATATCCATAGAGAAGGATAGGCGAAGAGGATAGATATAGGAGACAAATACCTTAGGGGCACCTTTTTAGTTGTGTGTATGCTCTACAGAGTGGATTTACTCATGAGTGCTTTGATGTATTTGAAGACACATTTGTATGAGAACATAGATAATATGATATGGGAACTATTAGTTGTGTTGATGATGGGTGTGATATTTTATGTGTATGTTGATGATGTGCATGATATATAGTTATATTTCTTGTATTTGGATGCTCATAGGTATGGATCATTTCTTGTAGTTGTGTTGATGATGGGTGTGATATTTTATGTGTAAGTTGATGATGTGCATGATATATAGTTATATTTCTTGTATTTCTTGTATTGGGAACTAAATTAGAGAGAAATAGACCAACCACTCAACTCCTTAGAAAATAAGCTCATGAATCTCAAACATTATTCCAATAAAAACATTAAAAATAATGAAATTCTCTTTTCTTAATGCAAGAATCAAATTTTTCTATAGAAAAATGTGATCAACATAGATTAAATAACAAATAAAGCATAAATCAAATACTTTAATAGTATAAAATATAAAATGTAACCGAGCATTTGTGGGTTTGCATCCCACCAAGCATGTCAATTTGTAAGCATTGAATTTAAATAAATGAGACATTGAGGAAAATAAATGTAGACTTCAAATTGAATTAAAAAATCACCTCTAATAGAGTGAAAAGATGAATTACACAAAAAATGAACTAAAATTATAATGAAATACATATTGACAAATGGATATATCTTGCAAATGATAAAACATTTATTGCCCAACTAGATAAAATATACTTGCTCAAAATTGAGACGATAAAATGATGGATTTGATCTCAATTTATATATTTTTTATATGATGGATAAATTGCTAGGATTTGATCATGTATCATGAGTTTAACCCAATTAAAATGTGGCTACTATTATTACCTAATTAACTAATTTATTTATTTAATGAAATTTCTTAATTATTTTGATCAATGAATTGATTGAATTATTTTCATTTTTTATCTAATTTGATTAAATATGTTAAATAATTTGATTGATATATAAACTAATTTATCATAATTTTCTTTGACTTATCTAGGAATAATAGATTTACTTGGATTTATTTTAATTTATTTCAATATTTGTGAGCTTGAATGATTCATTTAAATATTTGGTTAATTTATTCAACTCGAGTAACAATGGAGGTCGATTTGATGAATAGGAGAGCATTCATCCCATCCCAAAAAGGGAGTACATCTAGAGTTTGGGACTTGGATGTGACACCCACACACATCATAAGAGACATGGAATAGGACAACAATTCCAAGTATCTTGGAAAAGAGGAAGCCAAATACCTTTGTTGGGTATGCTTCTATCATACAAAATTCAAACCCATTTTACAATGTCTTCCCAACATACAAGATATTGGCAAAGGATGGTGTAGAGATTAGTGTAGAGTAGTATGATAATTTAATCTATGCATGCAACAAATAGAGAAGTTTTGGAGAAAGGGAGTAAAAATAATTCAAGGTCTTATCTAGGGACAAAATAATGTAGTAGCAATGAATTCACTTAGCAAAGAGCTCCTGTTTCTTGTCCTCCAATGTCTAGCTGACCAAAAATTCATGGGAAGTGTTCACAACTAAGTAAATTTTGCTAATGCTTTTATATTCATTAAATCTTTCATAGATAAATTTTGCATGCTTCTATATTGTACCTTGGTTTATAAGAAAAATAAAAGATGATAAATATAGATGATTCTAGATGTAATTAATATTGAGCTCCTTTTCTTTTGGGAAAAATATACAAATCTTTTGAATATGAAACTTTCTATATCTCCTTGTCTCTCATCTTGTTCTTGTGGATCAAAAATAAAATGAGGGTTTAACTATTTATTACGATTGGTGTTGAGTTAAACTACCTATTCTTATTCTATGAATATGATTTTTGTATCCATATATTTACAAAATGTTAAAGAGAATGGCTAATATTTTGATAAAGTGTAGGAATTAAGGTATCATGAATTTTGTAAATAAGTGGATGTTAGGTGTTTGGGTGGGGACCATGGTATGGACATGAGTGTATGTGAGATTTAGTGTCTACAAAATCCAAAGGTAAATCAAAATATTATAAACATCAAACTTTTTTTGGAAGGATAATATAAAACCAAATCTAAACACAATATAAACATTCTAATCACAACCATACGTACTATATATATGAGATTGCATACAACCATGTGTAAAATTTACAACCATGTAAAATTTATTCATATGTTGTTTATTAAGAAAAAATGTCATAAATTATATTTCTAGAAATAAAAAGGACTACAAATATGGAGGGAAAAAATTAAATAATCTCAACATAGCAAGGATTTTACAAAGTGATAGATAATTTTCTCAAAAGAAAAAGGATGTGTTGTGCACAAGACAAAAAACCACTTTTTCATGTTTTTTGATGTCTAAATATTTACTTTCCATACATGTTTACATGAATACCACATAAATTGAGATTAATACATGTTATAAATTTATAATTTATACATTTTTCTTGTAACTAAAATTAAATCTATTTATCCATAGCTTTGATTGTTGAAATGGGAAGGCATATTTCATTTACACAAGACAAAAATGTATGCAAAATGGGGAAGCAAAATACTGTATGTTGAAAATGCTTTAAAAACTTTCAAACAAATGCAATTTGAATTCAACAAAATTGAAAAAGTTTGCATTTAGGGTTTCAAAATTAAACAAAGAGATGCATTTTGAACTCTAAAAAAATTGAATTTTAAATACTTAGTGCTCGATCGTGCTCGATATGCAAACCGAAATGATGAACTTTGGAGAGACGAACTTAAATTTGCTTTCGCTGGAAAGAAAAACTCTGTTTGGTCGCTGTCACACTCTCTATTCGCCGCACGCAGGGAAAGTGACTGGTAAAATTAGAAAGTAAAAGTGACAGTTGAAAATGAGAGAATTTTTGGTTTTTGTCATATTTAAGGGGTTCGGTTGAACCTATGTTCGACCGAACCCATTTAAATATGATTTTTTTAATTTAGGTTATATGGGTTCAGTCGAACTAGGGGTTCAACCGAACATATGTGTTTGGTCGAACCAGGGGTTCAACCGAACATATGTGTTCGGTTGAACCCCTTATGAGGTTTGGTCGAACCATTTGGTTCTACCGAACCCATGGAATATGGTGAAAAGGAAAAAAGCAAAATTTCCTTCCTCTTATAAATTGTAAACCACTATTCTAAAGCCACCCAATGAAACACAACAAAATAAGGCTTGCTCTCCACCCTACCATATTGGGTCATGGAGCCCCATGGGCTCTCACCAAACCCTCGAGCAAGAACATACATGGTCCACCACTTGGATCAATGGTGAAACCAATCTTTCTAATTACACTTAATATACAACCTATTATTCCAACAACTCCTTTTTGAGGCCAAAAGAAATAATAACTAAAAGGTGCATCTAACTTCAAACAGCTATATATTGGTGAACATTTTGTTTTGCAAGAACATATGTAGGCATTTCATGCACTGGATGCATTCGTAGGAATCTATTGTGCTGATAAATATTGTTGGATAACCCAGTTCAACTGAAGAACCTGATTCAAGTGAAGAAATTGTTGTTACACCCTGTTTAATACTGATAGAATTTCAAGTGTATTGATGATTGTTATTTTATCGGTGTTGTATATTTCTTGTATATGTTTTGGTCGGGGTTCTTGTCCCTAAAATTCTATTGGTATGTAAACAAGGTGTAATAGCAATTTCCTCACTTGAATTGGGTTCATTTGTTGAACTGGGTTCTCCAACAATATATATAGATCCACCTTTCTCTTTTGCTAGATACTCTAGAATACATGCCAACAAATATAGACCGATACCATGCATTGGATGCATATGTAGGAATTTGCTGCGTGGAAATATACACACTAAAAAGTATGTGTAGAAATGTATGTACGTGGCATTAGATGTAGAGAATATACATATATAGATTAATGGAAACTTATACATATACATACATACTGATACATGTGTTGAATAGAGAAATCAAACTTCAACCTTCAAAGAAGCTTGCAATCTTGGTTCATAGCCTTGATAGTAGGTAAAGCCATAGAAGAACACCCAACAATGCCTTATTGAAAATTGCAAATACTTTCACCACCTCTTCTAACGTTTTAAATGGTAGGTGTTATTACAACCATCACCACTACACATAAACCATACAATAGTTAATGTTGATTCCAGGAGGGTGAGCTTTTATGAAGGTGCAAGTCCAACCTTCCATTGTGAAGTTTCTATAAAGGTGGTTAGAGGTTATTTTGGATTTTTGCATGGGGCAATGATTCCAAAAGCAATACAAAAGTCTTGGTAATGGAACTATTGAGCAAAGCGATGGACAATGTATGTCCCCTATGTACAAATATGTATGTATTTCATAGCAGATGCAAACAACATTGATTCGATAAGGCATTGTTGATTGTTGTTCTCTAGCTTAGGGTACATACTATTTCATTTTCATCAAGAGACTATTGAAAAAGCTATATTGTTTCATTTTCAATAAGGTGTTGTTGAGAAAATACTATATTTTTTCATAGGTTTGCTACTATGATTATTTTTTTGGTGCCAGCATTGATCACAACAATGGACAATGCATTTTCCCTATGTTTAGATATGTATGTATTCGAAAATAGATGAAAACAACATTGATACATAGTGATCCCTATGTTTATTGTGTTGGGACATTCTTGGAATGATAGGCTATATTTTAAGTGTTATATGGAACATTGATGCCACCATTGATCTAACTTTAAGAACTCACATGTAGTAGCAATATACTCTACACTCATCCAACACAAGAATATTAAAACTACAGATAATAAATGACAAATATTTGGAAATCTCCAATTGTGTGGTTTTCCCCTATTGTGTGAACTAATTTGGTTAGAATTTTCTTCAGCCTTCCTAGGTTTTAAGCCTTCCAACGACCATAATGCGGTCGAGAAAAAGGTGGCAGATTTTTTTGATTTTTAAATTAAAAGCATTTGGCGCATTGATAGAGAAGGCCAACAAAATTAAACGTTGGTTGGCATCAACATTAATTGTTGTATGATTCTTCTGTGGTGACAATGTTTGCACAGTAATAAAATAGTCCATGTTCTGCTAGAAGGATAGTTGTTATTTGTCTAAACCTTGAGGTTAAGGATTTGTTACAATGGGAGGTTGTATATCAAGTGTCAAATGAAACATTGATGAAATCCTTATTGAGGCCTAGACAAATAACAACTATCCTTGAAGCCATACAAAAATAACCAGCAATGCCTTATCGTGAAGAACATGAACAATTTTATCGCTTTGCAACCATTCCCATTGGACAAAAGCCATATTTCAAATAATTCATTCAAGGCCACATAACAACAATCAAGCTTAAAGAAATGTCTTTATGGACAATATCATAAACTATTTTATTACTACAACAAATAAGAATAATTTCAATAAATGCACCATGCTACTTTCAAATAAGAGAACTACAACCGTTAATCGAAACATATCTACCCATTCTTGTGTCAATGGTTGCAAGAATTTTGCATGAATGGACACAAGGCCAAGCCATGCCAAGTAGGAATAAATATTTGTGGAGAAGTTTAAGTAGAGGCCTACAAAAAAAGTTGTAATCATCTTATGAAAAGAATAAGAATAGGAAAGAGTATATATGAATGTTGTATGCATCTGGTTTGACATACATACATATCTACACATAGGGATGAATTTTTTCTATCTCTAATTTCATAAACATAGATATCTGCACATAGGGAAAGTAAAATGAATAGCAACAAAAGGCCTCCTCTCCACCCTACCTTATTGAGCCATGGAGCCCCATAGGCTCTTGCCAAACCTTTGAGCAAGAACATACATTGTCCACCATTGTGGTGAATGGTGAAATTAATCTTCCTTATAACACTTAATATAAAGCCTACTATTGTAAGGATTCCTATTTGAGGACAAAAAAAATAACAACTATCTTTCGAAAACAATAAACATAGGCAGGAGTATATATGAATGTTGTCTACATCTAATTTCACATACATACATATCTGCGCAGAAGAATAGAAGAATAAATCACCACAAAAGAGATGCATACTTTTATGTGTGTAAATATTTCTAAGCAACAGTTTCCTACATATACATCCAACACATGCAATACATATATTTGGAGTTGCAAAACAAAATCTACATCGATATATATGTATCCAAAGTTAAATGCACATATATACACATTATTGATGTTTGTTGAATAGCTCCAAAAATATTATTTCATTTATGATTTCCATGCATTGGAAATGGATGGAAAGCAATAAAAGAGTATACATATATGCTTACAAATGAAGATCTACACAGATATATATGCATCTAGAGTTATATGTAGAAAACACACATATATATCCTTAAGTGGACTTCAAACATATGAATGTTGTCTGCATCTATTGTAAAAGCACACAGATCTACACAAAAGAAAAATAAAATGAAACACAACAAAATGATGCCTGCTCTAAGCCACCCCACCATATTGGGTCATGGAGCCTCATGGGCTCTCACCAAAACCCTGAGCAAGAACATACACCATCCACCACTCTAATCATTGGTGAAATCAATGTTCCTTATTACATTTACTATACAACCTATCATTCTAACTACTCCTTTTTTGAGGTTGAAAGAAATAATAATTGAAAAGGTGCATTTAACTTCAGATTCCCCAAACAATAAATATGGCGAGCAGTATATATGAATGTTGTCTACATCTAATTTCACATACATACATATCTACACACAACAAAAGAAACACATACTTTTTGTGTTTGTATATTTCCAAGCAAAAAATTCTTACAAATGCATCCAACACATGCAATACATATATATGCAACTCCAAAACAAAAGCTACACCAATATATATATATATATACACACACATATATATATATATATAAAGTTAGATGCACATATATAAGCAACGAAACAGTCCACATATACAACCACAATAATATTTAGCATTCTAAAGTTACCAAAAGCAATTAAATAGTTTATGCTATTTACAAAAAGGCATTGTTGAGTGTTGTTTTGTAGCTTCAAGTTATAGCCAAAGATAGAGAACAACAGTCAACAATGCCTTGTAGAAAACAACATAAACTATATAGAGTTGCAACTATCACCACAAAATGAAATCCTTAAATGAAATAATGATGGTTTCAACAAAGACCTAGAAAATTATTTTCTCAATAGAAACCTATCAATAGATGCAAGAACAAATATAGATAAGTTTAAATATAGATACAAGCAATATTGCTTCATGTATGGGCTACATATATTGACGATGGTTGCAATAATAGCTTGCATTCAAAACTTAGCACAATAATTGAGTAGTTTATGTTGTTTTCAATAAGGCATTGTTCAATGCAGAGTTGTAGCTTGAACTACACAACATACATAGCTATCCACACATATACTTGTTAATGCATGTACGTATATATATATATATATATATATATATAAGTTTAAATGTAATTACATGTATCAACAAGCATAAATGTAGATATATATGTGTGTAGGTAGAATCAAGCTAAATCACAAAAGTATTGTGCAGTAAATAGACCACAATCATGATTAAACGTCACATAGGAAATATCATAACAAAAATGAAGTTATATTCAACTCTAATAAAATGAAAGAGACATAAATAGCTACACATAGGTTACTCCCAAATGGCTAGCAAAAAAAAAGGTGAAGGACACATAGATAACTCAAATATAAATAAGGCAGACTATATATTACAAGCACCGCCAATCCAAACAAAGAATTTTCGCAGCTTGCTGGATGCACACGACAAAGAGGCAAAACAATTCCTAGCAACAAAAATTAAACAAGGAACATAATTACAAAATTGGTACCTGAGGGTTGTCCAGTAGCCTGGGAAGAGGTAGAGTCCACCGACATTGTTGGGGCTGCTCTTTAAAAAGGCGACAAATGCAACACCAGTGGCTGGCTACGAGCTCTATGCGAGAACAATACAAGGGCCAAAGGTTCAATTAAAGCAACAAAGGATGACAACCTCTATTCCCAATTTTTTATTTGAAATTTCTTATCTTTCAAATTTTCTATGGAGACATTAACAATATGAGTGAAAAATAATAATATAAAAAGTCACATTTGGAAAACTCTTTGTAAATCATTTCGAAAATACTCTATGTTCTTGCAAAACAACCAACCAAGAACATACATTGTCCATCACTACAATCAATGGTGGCATCAATGTTCCATATAATAGTTAAAATACAATTTATCATTGCAAGAATGTTCCAACAAAATAAACATAGGGATCAGTATGTATCAATGTTGTTTGCATCTACTACGACATACATACATATCTACACATAGTGGAAATACATTGTCCATCAATACAATCAATGATGGCATCAATGTTTCATATAACACTTAAAATACAGATTATCATTCCAAGAATGTCTTAGTATGTATCAATATTATTTGCATGTAGTATGACATACATACATATTTGCACATAGGAGAAATAAAGTGAAAGACAACAAAATAAGGCATTATTTATCACTATGATAAATGGTGACATCAATGTTCCATATAACATTTAAAATACAACCTATCATTCCCTACGTGCAAATATATATGTATCTGTTGTTTTGTGGTGATGGATGCAACACAATAAAATAGTTAATGTTATACAATCTTTATTGTTTTTCATAAGGTGTTGTTGTTTATTGTTCTCTAGCTTTGGCTATATTGTTTCATTATCGACAAGGTATTGGAAGGGAAAAGAATGTGTCTATATGGATGGGTTAGTCACTATTAATTCTTCTCTTTTGTTCATTTTTCTCCACCTAGGTCACTATTGAAACCAATATTGTTTCATTTATGGTTCACATTTTGTAGCAAATTATAGTGAATTCTTCTATTTTTGTCCAATTTTTCCATCTAGGTTGTTGTTGAAACCAATGTTGTCTAATTCATGGCTTGCATTTTGTTGCCATGGTTGCAACACAATAAAATAGTCAATGTTATATAGTTTGTAATGATTTCCATAAGGAATTATTGATTGTTGAGCTCTAGCTTAGGCTATATTATTTCATTTTCGATAAGGTGTTGTTGAGAAGGCTATATTGTTTCAATTTTTTATAAGGTTTTGTTGAGAAAAGACTATATTATTTGTTATTACTAATATTGTTTGATTTATGACCTCCGTATATTGCTTTTGCAACCATCACCCCATGCAAGGAAAACAAAATAACCTCCAACCACCATCATAGAAGCTTGACAATGGGTGATTGAACTTGTACCTTCACAGTAGCTTTCCATTATGACATAAACATTAATTGTTGTATGGCTTCCATGTAGTGTCGACGGTTGCATAGGAGCTTGCCATTGTGGCATCAACATTAATTGTTGTATGGTTTCCCTGTAGTGGTGATGGTTGTAATAACACTTGCCATTTTAAACCTCAGAAAACATAGCAAAAGTCTATGCAATTTTCAATAAGGCATTGGTGGGTATTTTTTTGTGGCTTTGCTTGCTATCAGAGCTATGAGCCAAAACATCTATACATCTAATTGTGGACATGTTTGTTTGTATACATCTACATATGCATATACATAAACATATATGTATGCAATTGAAATTTTTGAGTGCATACAACATGTTCATTCAAATGTGTGTAGATATATGTGTATGTAATGCATTTGTATGCGTACATGCATCAAGGAGTAGTAGCACTAAAGTGGCAAGTCAACAACCACCAATTCCTTTTTTATAAGAATGTGAACTATTTTCATACTTTACAACCATTGTCACTGCATGAAAACCATGCAACATCTAATGTTCATGCCAACCGTCATTTTAATTTTGATGGCCTTCTCTATCAACTTTCCAAACTATATTAAGTACAATAAGAAACATCAAATTCACCATTGGTGATAGTGGTGGCCAATGTATCTTGTTGCTTGGTTTGCGTTTGGTGGCGATGGTTTTGCATGGGTTTGTTACTGTGATTTTTTTTGTGTTTTTTGGGTTTTTCTATCTAGGCCGATGTTGTAACCAATGTTGTTTCATTTATGGCCTTTGTTTTGTGGTGATGGATGCAATGCAATAAAACAATTAATGTTATATAGTTTAATTTATTTTGCCTTCTCTTGTTGTGTGCCATATAATTTCCCCTATGTGCAAATATGTATATTTGTGAAATTAGATGCAACCAACATTCATATGCATTACAACCTATGTATTAAGTGTAATAAAAACATTGATATCACCATTGAATATGTTGGTGGACAATGTATGCATGTCTGCCACAAAATAGCATAAACTATTTTAATATTGTTTCATTTATGGCCTCCATTTTGTGGCGATGGTTGCAACGCAATAAAATAGTTAATGTTATACAATTTATGTCATTTTTCCTTCTTTTGTTGTGTGCCAATTACTTTTTCCTGTGTAGATATCTATATTTGTAAAATTAGTTGTAGACAACATTCATATCTATAATAGCCTATTTATTAAGTGTAATAGAAAACATTGATTTCACCATTGAATATGTTGGTTGACAATGTATTCATTCCTATCACAAAATAGCATAAACCGTTCTATGAATTCGATAAGTTTTAAATGCTAGGTTTGGAAAACTGGAATGGAACATATCAATCAATAAGAGAAATAGGCATGTACCTTTGAGTCATTCTAATATGCAATAATTAAATCATGAAAGTATTGTTATAAGTAAAACTAATAATATCTTTTTGATTCAACCTTATGTTCCTTATTCTCAAATTCCATGATTAAATCTTTGACCCTTGGCACCTTGTTATGCCAATTAAGTATCGTATGAATCATGAAACATTATTTAGATAGGTAAACAAAACATTCACACTCAACAAGGTCTAGAATCTCTATATTTTATAATCTCACATCCCATGTATCAACCTTCCCCCTTACAAAATGATGAATTTATGATGTGTAGGATTATGTCCAACTTGTACATCTTTATCAAAAAACAAATAAAGGAGAACATTAGGCCATGCTGCCTTCAAAACTAAGAAATAATTTTCCTTGATGACCATGGAAACAATATTTTTCTTCATATACCAATTGTAGACACGTAAAATATATTGATTGACATTGTGCATCTAATCCTGACTCACTAACATCGTTTCTTCTGGAATCATCCCTCGGTCTAACCATTTAATCAAATTCCCTTATCTGATTAAATTCATCAACTTTCATCCCTTAATTAAATAAATCATTTTTCCTAATTAAGTCACTCTCTCTTGTTAATTAAATCAATCCATTTGATCTAATTATCCCTATTTAATTAAGTAATCAATTTATTTGATTAAATCTCTAAAGTCTATCCATTAAATTAAATAAATTAAAACCTTATTCAATTTAATCTAACACCATCCCTTTTAATTAAATAAATCAAAATCCTTATTTAATTAATCTCTTGTCATATTCCTCTCTTATTTGATTTAAATAAATCCATAAATTTGAGTCAAATAGGTCACATCATCTAACCTCTCTCATTAAATTAATTAACCCTTGATTAATTTAATCTAATCTCATGTCCCATCCTCTAGATAATGCAAGTTGCACATGAAAATAGATTTAATTCATTTATTAAATCCCTATTTTCCTCACAAGGCATCTTTTGGAATATTCTCTCAATTTGAATTCAAAAATTCCAAGTCAACATGTACATCCAACAAGGCAATAAATTCATCGTACATGTCCTTTTCCTTGAGCCAAGTGGCATTTATTGCATATTCCCTTCCCTCTTACATGTCATTTCAAAAAAATTTGAAATTCAAATTTAGGCATTTATTGGCACAAACCACAAATCTTGTACATCCTTCATCCATTCATGGCTTGACAAGTGGCATCATATCATTGGATGAATGTTAGTCCCACATTGCTCAAATTTGGACATTCATCCATCTTGAGATCCTATAAATAAAGTGCTCATATCCTTATTTGATCATTCACAATCCAAGCAAAGTTACCATGCTCAAATATCTCTTGAATTTCATCCATTATCATTAAGTCATAGCTAGGTTATGCAGATTTTTGGCTTGGAGTCTTCATTCTTCATCAACAAAGTGCGATAAATCTCTTCAACATTCGAAGCTTGCATCTTAGGAATTGGGAAAGGGCCAATTTTCACATCAAATTGGCAACAATTCCCCCATGGGATCATGAGTTTGCATATTTAAATTAGGATTCAATCTTGTTTATCATTTATATTGTGTTCTTCATTGTTGCTTTTCCTATTTTGAATGTTGTAAATGGATTTCATGGGGAATCCTTGTTTTAGCTTGCAATTCATTATTTAACTTGCTTATCGTGTTGTTTTGCAGGTACTAGGAAAAGGGTTCGCACATTTGGCACTAGAAGGAGGGCTGGATATCATTATTTCTAATCTTTTCTTGAAATTTTCGTGTTTTTCTTCACACACAAGAAATTCCAACGTTGGGAGCTCAGCGTCGCTATTTTGGCACCACGGGCTCGTCAATGTCGCTATATGGCACCGCTTAAAACACAAACTGCACCACTGGACTCGACCCGCCAAAAATTTTGAATTTCAAACTCCATTGCTGGACTCGCCGACCTGCATAAATTTTCAAAAAATATTAAACTCTGACGCTGGATGCAAATTGTGACACTGGGTGAAAATTGCGACACAGTTGAGCTCTTTGTCCTGACACAGAGTGCCACTAACTGGTAAGCAGCGCTGTGAGGGCACTGCTCAGAAACCAAATTGCGATGCTATTGTGAGTTGTGACGTTGGGAGATAGTAAAAAGGGAAAATTTGATTTTTATCACGTGCTTTTGATTTATGATTAATTTATATCCTATTTTTTGGTTTTTAACTTCTGTATTTTCCAGAATGTTTCTGTTTTTTCTTCTTTGTAGATTGGAAATCGAGATTGAAGAAAGAAGGAGCATGAGGGCCATGTCTTACGAAATCAAAGTGTTTTTAAACACTTTAGTGTTTGTTTAACACTTCTTTAAGAATTTGTTATCTTCTCTTTCTTAGGACACTAATCTTCCTTTGGGTTTAAAAAGAATCTTCGTGTTTATTTCTTGCAAAGGGTTAAAACAAACAATAGGATCAACAACATACTAAAGTTTTTTTTGGTTAACAATTGAATAGATGTCTTTCACTTGTGATTTGGTGCTCTAAAACGAACTCACATTTTTGCTTTGAGAATTTAAAAAGAACAAGTGTAGCTTTATTTTTCGTGAGTGCTTACTTAAACTAAAGCCATTGAAAAAGGACGTATGCGCTTCTCTTGCGCTTTATAGCGATCTTGAGAATCAAAAGGCCTTTTTCATGACTTTAGGGTGAGACAAAGCAATCACCTCCACACTTCAATTTGGGTTTAAAATTGAACAATATCTTGTGTGAGTGTGAGTGGGGACATTGTTGCGTATATTCTCTCTCCTTGTTGCCAACAAGGATTGATCGAGTTACGAATATTGTTTTTCATTTGCTTTTTTTTATCCTAGAGGGCCTGCCTTGGGGAAAAAGTACTCACCCAAGGGAACGACTCAACCGATAACACTCTAAAGCCAAGAGTATTTCTAGCCAGGATATAAATGTGGATATTGGAAGAAAAGCCAATATCACGTGGTTGATTCCGACAAGATGGATCCGAAAGAGGACTCTTGCTGTATGGGTCAATCTCCATGAATGAAAAGTCCTTATTAAAACCCATGTGCTAGAATTTTCCAAAATCCTTTAATCTATTTGTTGGTGCAAGAACGGTCGTTCTGAAGCCACCCCACACTTTTACGGTCTTCTAGTAGAAATGGAAAGCATGCCATGGGAGTTTCATGGGTGTTGATGCTTGGTTTCCCCGTATAAGTGAGTGTCGTGGAGGGGAGCTAGTGGGGTCAAAGATCTAGCCATTCACTAGAGATAAGCGTAGCTAGACTTGTCCAAGTGGGAATCCAACAAACATTGTCTTACACATCCATAGGATTGTACTTATTCTTGGGTTACAAAATGCATTGCTTGATCGAAAACATCTTGAAAAACAACACTTAACATCATCATTCAAATTTCAAACCCTTTTGAAGACAAATACAATTGACTCAATCCACACATTATTGCTTTCCCTTGGGATTCACATCCTTAGAGGTTTCTAAACACTAGATTATATCTCAATTTGTCTCCTTAAGTAAAAAATAGGAAAACCCTTGCCTTAAGTTCATTGAATTCCCACATAACATATCTTGTGGGGTTTGAAGAAATTAAGACATTAGACATCTTAGTTTGAGAACTTAAATCAGAGAAAGTGTTTTTGGTAAAATAAAGACATTAAGCAAAGCTAAGCAAAATAAATTTTCATGTGTGATTGAAGACTCACAATATCGAAGCAAAAATCATTGGAAATCCGAAAATGAATGTTCAAATGAAATCATCTCTTGGTTACAAAGGTCCTTAGGAAGCATTTGTGTGCTCTTCAATGCCTAGGTCTAGGCAAACAAAGTGTCTTTTTTTAGGTTCATCTAAGGATCAAAACAAATCAAAACCTCTTTTCATCCATCCTTCAAAACATCAAAACAACATCATCTCATAAACACCTTTTGGAAAACCTTGAAATCATCCTTGATACTAAGCTTTGTGGAAAAATAAAAAAAACATCCAAATCATTGAGACTATATCCTTGAAAACATTAATCAAAATCACCTTTGACTAGGTATGTGTAGATACATCCTTTTGCATATACTTGGTCAAAGTTATCAAAATCATCTTTTCTAGCTTAGTATATGTAGATGAATCCTTCTTCATATACTTAGCAAAATGAGCATCTTGTTTGAATAGGTGTGGGTAGATACATCCTTCTCCTTACACCTATTCAAATCATCGTCCTTTGAACAAAGCTATCCCTTAGATCATCATACAAACATCTTAGGGTCTTTTTGTTCAAAATCCAAATCAAAACTAAAACCAGAATTAAGGAAAAAATCCCAAATCCAAAATCCAATCAAAATCAAAACCTACAAAGTCCTAAAGCCTAGTATCTCATTCAAGATTTATCAAAAGTCAAAACATCTGTATCATCCACCATCATCATATCATCACCTTTTGATCATCAAAACAACCTAAAACTTTTTACTTTGGACATAAAATACGGATCAATCCAAAGAATCAAGAGATTCATCTCTCATATTCTCGAAGAGTGATCCTTGTTTTATGGTTCTAACTAGATCTCAATACAAGAAGAGTATGGAAGCCAACAAAGAAACACCCGCTTCAAGTGATCTTAGCCAAACAAACGTTGAAATGAATCTCGCTGAATCAAGTAATCCGTTAACTCTGTCATCATCGCAAAATCCGCAAGAGGAAAACCAAGAAGAGGACCTTACTTTTGGAATGTCTCACAAGGAAATGACTTAAATGCTCCAAAATCTAGAAAACCATAAAATCATTAACATCATGATGAGACTCAACCCTTCGTTATACATGCTTGAGCTAGCAAAACAAGGGGCCAAGTTACCTTCGGATTTTGACATAAGCACTATAGTAGAGATATATTTTCCACCAATCTCATCCGCCATTCCCATCTCATCTACAGCCCCATCTCAAAAGATCATGCAAAACATTCCACAAATCACAACATCGATTGCTCCAACCCAACCTAATGTCAACAAGGGAAACACATTCCTCAATGCTCTTCACCCCCTTGTTAATAATCAAAATTTGGGTGCAAACACAATCTTGGAACAAAAAATACCTCAAAATCCATTGCACAAGAATGTTCCTCTCACATTCCATCATGATCCATCATCATCATTTTTTCACACAACACCTCAAACACCTCTCCTCACAAACTCACAAGAAGAGGGAGATATGTTCGGACCAGGGGGCATGTTCGACACCATGACATTTTCACAACAACTAACACCCCTTACATTTCCACCTCTCCCACCATTTCCATTATCATACACACCACTCCTTGGTTTAGGGCTTCCTCCCCTACCAAGTATTAATCAAACCTATATCCCAACCACCAATCAAAGCATTACACCAAACGCTCAAAACTTGTCATTGATATTGCAACAATAAACAACAAACACACAAGTGATGGAAACATCATCAAACACCCCCATAACATCGCAAAGCATGGTCTCTCAAGGGCTAATCACATCAACGGTGCCACTCATCACTCAAACCACCAAACCAACTTCACCATCCACCAATCAAATAATCAACACGACATCACCATTCACCACTACCACAAACGCCATTCCGAATCCACCACCACTTCCACCACCACCAACTTCCACCACATCAAGTCAATATAATGCAGCATTGCAAGCCGCCTTTCAAAGAGGATACCAACAAGTGCAAAAAAAAAGCCATATACCTAGCTGCTCAACAAGCTGCCCAAGCAACACAAGCCGCATTACAAGTCCAACAAGCCCAAGCTTTATTGCAACAACAACAGCAACAAGCCGCTCAAGCGGCACAAGCATTGCAAGCACAAAAGGTTGCTCAAACACAACTTTTATTGCAACAACAAGGAGAACAAGCACAAACAGCCTAAGCGCAAGCTCAATATCAAGCACAACTTCTTGCACAAGCAGCACAATTGCAAGCATATCAACAAGCATTAAAGCAATATCAAGAGCAACAAGAAGCAACAGAATTAACAGCCCAACAACAAGTGTTGTGGGAACAACAACAAGCACAAAAACAAGCATTGTTAGAACAACAACAAGCACAAATCTTAGCACAGCAACAACAAGATCAGCAACAAGCATTGTTCATACAAAAGCAAGTGGAAGCCTACTTCGCCTGCCATAACATACAGATACCATCAAACAACACACTGACCAACCCAACCACCCAACCCACAATTCAAACACCCCAAAACACTTTCATCCCACCCCCTGATCCACAAAATGATGTGACGACACAACTCAAGTTGCTCTCGCAACAAGTGCTTGACCTTCAATCAGGACGAACAACCAAAACACCAAGCAACTTGTGTCCCTATCCATTTGATAGGAGCCTAGACATGAAACCATTCCCCAAGGGATTTGAAGTCCCCAAATTTTACAAATATCAAGGGATGGGAAACCCTAAAGATCACATCAGGGAATTTCAGGTTCATTGCATGGAGGTCGCATATGATGACACTTATTTGATGCGGCTATTTCCTAGGAGCTTGGCAAGCCCCACTATAGAATGGTTCTCTCGCTTACCTTCAGGCATTAGAACATTCCAAGAAATTAGAGACGCATTCATGAAAAATTATGTGTGCAATATCGCAATGGATGTTAGTCTTGAAAAACTCTTGGCTCTGAAACAAGGAAAGGGTGAATTATTCGACTCATTCCTACAACAATGCCGATCCAAGGCCAATCGGACCAAGTGGACCATGCCAGAAGAACAACAAGTTTGCACCATCATAGCCAATCTTGAAGGCTGCTCGGCATTTCATCTCAAGGTTCAGGGCATCACCACATATGACCAATTAATCTCCAAGGTGCTCAACATCGAAAGAGCCCTTGTGACTCAACATGCAGAATCAACATCATATCACGAACAACAAAATAATCGCCCACCATCCAATTACAATGATAAACCTCACCCATGGGCAAGGAACAAAAACATTAATAATGATGGCGTCATCGATGCCAAGGTGATCATTAGTGGTCCTCACCAAAATACACCCACAACGCAAACCCAAACACAACACCAAAAAAATCATCACACGACATACCATCCAAACAACAATCCAACCATCAATAATCTCAATGACCAAAGAGGACCACCCCAACGTAAAAGTTATCCCAAACAAAAATACACCATTTTGGGGGAACCACTAGAGGACATAATGAAAAAGTTGATCGACGAAAACTCATCAAGCCTCAGGTACATTTGAGAACTACCAAGAACCCGATGTCAAACCTCCTTGGTATAACGAGAATCAACTTTGCGAATTTCATAAAATCAAAGGTCACACCACAAACAGCTACATGAGACTCAAAAACATCATCCAAGATCTCATCGACAAAAAGATCATAAACATGGAACAACCTATGGGAAATCAGGATCATAAGATATATACAAATTCGATGCCAAATCATGGTAACAAAGGCAATAAGAATGATAAAGGAAAAAGCAGTGTAAATCATGTGTATGAACCGGTCATTGCCTCCCTAAATGAAGACTGCATGGTCATCACCATCAAGGGCACCCATGCTAAAGATTGTGGAGTCACCACAAGAGGCGGCAAAGTCACCATCCCAGGATCATCCCAACCAAATAGAGTCCTTGCATCCAGATCCGTTCCTAATGGCTACAATGTCCTAGATCAACTCAAGAGAATTCCAGCCCACATCTCCATCATGGAGTTGTTAAAAATATCATTAGCTCATAAAAATATCCTTGAAGAAGCACTAGCCTCATCCACTGTCCCCGCAGACCTCGATGTGGAGCAATTCCAAACTATGGTCGGAAATATCATAATGCCTAATCTCCTTACATTTTCTAACCAAGATTTCCCCACCCAACCATCTCACAACCGTGCACGGCACTTGGAATCCATTGTACACAAGAGAAAAATCAAAAGGGTCCTGTGGATGGAGGTGCAGGCTTGAACATATGTTCCCTAAGCCTTATCAAGTAGTTGAAAATATCAGAAGATTCCATTGACAAAGGAAAGGGCATCACGATAAGAGCATATGATGACCAAGAAAGAGTGTCTCAGGGTATGATTAAACTCCCTATTCAAGTAGGGCCAACTCTCATGGAAACCACTTGTCAGATCTTGGACCTTGACTTGCTATATAATATCCTACTGGGCTGCCCATGGATCCATGTGATGAAATTCGTAGCATCAACCTTCCACCAATGTGTGAAATTTACACATAATGGACAAGAGGTTACTGTCCATGGAGACCCTAAACCATTTTCATATTGCAAAAATATTGAGGCAAAGTATTACAAAATTCCCTAAGTACCAAAAAATGATGAGGGCCCATCCACACCATATATCGACCCCGCCACCCTCACATCCACTTCTGAGACAGAGACACCCGCCATTCCTACCATATCCGACATCAAGCTCATCATCTAGGAAGATGGGTGTGGAAGTTACAAATTCCCTAACAATGATTTTGTGATAGGAGAGTTACCACAATCTCCTAGATCACGGGGACGTCCACAAGAAAATCAAGCTTCCACATCACAAGCGTATCCTGAAGACTATCCTGAATTCACAAGATGGGGAGACCTTGGCCAGGAGGTTATTGAAGCATATCTGTCACACATGTTATATCAAGATGAAAGACCAACACCTAAATTACCAATGGATGAGACAAGTAAGGGCCTACAAATGATGCTTGCAATGGGTTATGATAGAAATCAAAGACTGAGACAAAATGACAATGGCCTCATAATACCTATCATACCAGAGACGCGACCCATAAAAAATCTTGGCCTTGGATGTACCCCTCTGAGTACAACCATACGTGGCCAAAGTCCTCCAGTTAGAACAGTCAATATTTCTCCTCAGCCAATAGTAGCGGAAGTACGCTCATCAACATCCATAGGTAGAGACATACATAACTTTATAATTGAGGCCTATATTAGTAGCGATGATGAGGATACCATAACCAATCTACCTAGGTTATTTGAGGATACAACCCTTTGCATGA
Source organism: Sequoia sempervirens (assembly GCA_007258455.2). Taxonomy (NCBI): domain Eukaryota; kingdom Viridiplantae; phylum Streptophyta; class Pinopsida; order Cupressales; family Cupressaceae; genus Sequoia; species Sequoia sempervirens. Next base: position 21,832 of record VDFB02140576.1, read on the forward strand.
TTAGTACCTTATCTTTCGAATCTGATCATCAAAATCATGAGATCCATTTAGTATATCCCCAACTCATCGATTATGACCAATGAGGACCACAGATTCTCGATACATTTGAAAATGATGAAGCACTCTCAGAATTCATGGGATTGCGGGAGAATATACTAGATGGCGATCACAAAGCAGGGTTTATAATGGAGTTGGACACACATGCCTATTATGGGGAAACGATTGAATCCTTCAGTCACAAAAGTGATAAACTAAGAATCGTATCCAAGTCCTTGAGTGAAAACCACATTGTGGCACTCTCTGACAAGAAAAAAGTAAAAATAAAGGATGTATCCAATGGTGAAAACCTCTCTGAGGTACCTGAGGATGAAGGATTCAATCTTCCTTTAAGAGCGATTCATCAAGAAAAATCAACAATCTTGGCTGAAAAGTGCAATCCTGTCAACCTAGGAATAGAGGATACCCCGCATATCACATTCTATGTGGAATCACTATTATCAGAAGAGCAAGAACTCCTAGCAGCATTCCTAAAGGAAAGGAAAATAAACTTTGCCTGGAGTTATGCTGACATGCCAGGGCTTGATCCAAAGACTATGGTTCATCACTTAGCAGTGTATCCAGAAGCAAATCCGGTGAAACAAAAGCTTCGAAAAATGCATCCTCAAATAGCTCTATTAGTTAAAATGGAGCTAAAAAAGCTATTAGATGCAGGATTCATTCGACCAATCGATTATCCAGAATGGGTATCAAACTTGGTACCTGTTTCAAAACATGATGGAGCCATCAAAATCTGCACAAACTTTAGGGATCTGAACAAGGCATGTCCAAAGGATTATTTCTTGCTTCCTAACATCGACATGATAGTAGACATGACAGCAGGACACTAGATGCTATCACTAATAGACAGATTTTCAGGATACAATTAGATCATGACAGCAAAAGAGGATCAACATAAGACAGCCTTCACTTATCCATGGGGGACCTATTGCTGGAACATGATGCCATTCGGCCTAAAGAATGCAGGAGCAACCTATCAAAGGGCCATGACATTGATATTCCGTGACATGATTCATAAAATAGTTGAAGACTATGTCGACGACATCCTAGCCAAATCAAGAAAAAGAAAGGATCATATAGCAACCTTAAGTGTTATCTTTGACAGACTGGAGGAATACAAAGTCAGACTAAATCCCAAGAAGTATGTCTTTGGCGTACAATCAGGTAAATGGCTAGGATATATAGTATCAATGAGGGGTATCGAGGTGGATCCAACAAAAGTGAAAGAAATCCTCGAAATGGAAGCACCAAAGACATTAAAACAATTGAGAGGTCTCCAAGACAAGCTCCAATCCATTAGAAGGTTCATAGCACAACTGGCAGACAAGCAGAATCCATATTCTCACCTACTCCACAAGGGAGTAGTGTACAAATGGGATACAAAGTGCGAAGAGGCAATTAACAAAATCAAGGAATATCTACTGACACCGCCAGTTTTAATGCCACCCATCCCAAGAAAGCCATTGATCTTATATGTGTCTGCAATAGCAGTAGCCCTTGGAGCTCTCCTAGCTCAGCATGATGAAAATGGAACAGAGAGGGCTATCTACTACATCAGCAGGACAATGGTCGATCATGAGTTAAACTACTCATTCATCGAGAAAGCATGCCTCGCAGTAGTGTTTGCATCACAAAAATTTAGACATTACATTTTGGCACATAAGATAAAGCTCATCGCCAAAATTGATCCCCTCAAGTATCTACTATCAAAGGCAATGCTCACAGGAAGAATAGCAAAATGGGTAATGATATTATCAGAATATGACATCAAGTATGTGGAGAGAAAAGCCATTAAGGGACAAGTTATTGTAGACCAACTGGCAGAAGCACCTATTTATTCTAAGAATTCCCTTGTCTCAGAGTTTCCAAATGAATCTATTTTTAACCTCAACATAGCTGACCACTGAAAACTATACTTCGATGGCTCATACACGCAACACGGATCAGGAGCTGGTGTCTTCTTCATCACCCCACAAGGGGATTGCATACCAAGGTCATACAAACTAGCATTCCCTTGCACTAACAACATTGTGAAATACGAGGCTTTGACTATAGATCTCAGGATAGCAGTGCAATGGAATATCATAGCTCTCAAAGTCTACGGAGACTCTCAGTTAATCATAAATCAAGTCAATAATGAATATCAGACCAAGGATGATAAACTCACTCCATACAAGAAATTGGTGGAGATTCTCAAAGAATCTTTCATTGAAATAAAATTTGAGCAGATTCCTAGAACCAACAATAGAGCAACATATGCCATGGCAACAATGGGATCCTTGCTAAATATCCCCAACAATGTTCCAAAATATGAATTCTTGATTGAGCAGCTTCTCGTTCTGACATTCAAGGTACTAGAATCAGAATTCATGTGCAAAATCGTTGGTCCCAATTATCCTTGGTACCATGACATCTACACATATCTTCGCATAGGAGTCATACCTACTAACCTCCCATCAAACCTAAAATGAACCTTTGTCAAAAAGGCATCCAGATTTGTCATCCTAGGTGATACCTTATATTGTAGAAGCATAGAAGGTACCTTGCTACGTTGCCTAAATGTTGAGGAGGCATTAACCGCTCTAACCGAAGTACACAACAGTATCTGTGGTTCACACTCTAGTGGAATGACCACCGCTAAGAAACTATTGAGGATGGGGTATTACTGACCCACAATGAAAAGAGAAGCACATGATCATGCTAAAAGGTGTTTACAATGTCAGCAACATGGGGACCTCATTCATGCACCAGCTCAAGAGCTTCATCCTATTATCACACCATGGCCCTTTTCGCAGTGGGGCCTCAATCTCATTGGAAAGATAACTCCCACCTCATCCAATGGCCACAAATTCATCATAACTGCAACTGAGTACTTCACAAAGTGGGTGGAGGCCATACCTATGACGTATATCACTAGAAAGCAGATCTCAAAATTCATCCTGAACTATATCATTTGTCGTTACGATGTCCCACAAGCCATTATCTCATATAATGGGACACCATTCAAGAACCAGGAGGTTCGCGACTTGTGCGAGAAATTCAAAATCCAGCATCGCTTCTCCACGCCGTACTATCCCCAGGGCAATGGCCAAGCAGAGGCTACAAACAAAACCATCCTCAAAATCCTCAAGAGAATGGTCAATGACGCAGGTCATGACTGACATCTGTAGCTTAATCCCGCCCTCTGGGCTTATCGAACTAGCATCTGCACACCCGCTGGTGCCACCACCTTCTCCTTGGTCTACGGATCAGAAGTTGTACTCCCCATTGAGATTGAGCTCTCATCCCTCAAGATATCACTGCAAAACCTCATCATGGATGAAGAGTATCGAGTATCAAGACTAAATGAGCTAGAGTTACTGGATGAGAGACAGATGGATGCTTTAAATCATTTGCAAGTCTATCAGAACAGACTCAAACAGAGCTACAACAAGAAAATCAGAAGCAGGACTTTCCAAGTTGGAGAACTGGTCTTAAAAGAAAATCAGAAGAATGTCCCAAACCCAAGCAGCAAAGGAAATTTCAAACCTAATTGGTTAGGACCTTTCATCATAACAGCAAGTTACAAATCAGGGGCATATCAGTTATCAACACCCAAAGGGGAACCTTTGCAGGAGCCAATGAATAGCTCCCATCTCAAAAAGTTTTATG